>PVJS01000791.1:0-42095 GCA_004027185.1 Glis glis
CCAAGCTACACCTCCAGCTCTATTTTCTACTTGGAAACAGGGTCTCGCTAGGTTGCTGAGAGTCTTGCTACACTGCTGAAGCGGAACCTGCTATCCTTCTGTCTCAGCCTCCCAAGTACTGGGATTATAGGTGTGCGCCACCACACCTGGCATATTTCTTAAATAATGAGACTTGAAAGTCAAAACTACTCCATGGACTGCAGAATGGATGTTGTGTTGTCAGGCACGAAAACAACATTGATCTTGCTGTACATCTGCATCAGAGCTCTTTGGTGACCATGTGCATTGTACATTATTTCAAAATATTAGCTGTAATATTTTGAAATGAATCTTTTCTTATGAGCAGTAGTTCTCAACAGTGGGCTTAAAATACTAGCACAATTCACAATAATAGCCAAATTATAGAATCAACCTAGGTATCCATCCACAGATAAATGGATAACAAAAATGTAGTATATACACACAATGAAATTTTACTCAGCCATAAAAAAGAATAAAATTATGTCATTTGCATGAAAATAGATGAAACTAGAGAATATTATACTAAGTGAGATCCACAAGTCTCAGAAAGTCAAGGTCATAGGTTTTCTCTCATATGTGGAAGCTAGAACAAAAGTAGGAAGCCAAAGGGATTTCAGTCAAATGAGAAGAGAAAACAGTAAGATAGTAGAATGGGGTTAGGGAAGGGAGGTAGGGAGGGGATAAAGAAGGAATGAGGTAGGGAACAATTCAAATATTGTTACATCCATATAAGATTTCATTACCAATCTTGCAACAGGTACGGGGAAAGAGGAAGGGGGCGGGGGGCACTAAAGGGAGGGAAATACACCAAGTGATGTATGCATGTATGTTTGCATCGCTTTGAATTTCACTATGATGTATAATTGCAATGCACCAATAAAAGTCTAAACACGTATTAGTAAGTCATGTTGTAAGCAGATGTGTTTTTTGTAAACAGGCCTTGCTGTTCCACTTATAGATCTAGTGTAATTCTAAAAGGACCTAGAAGCTTCTGTTATTTGGTGCAGTCACCTTCATCGCGGATCTTGGCTAGATCCAGACAGCTTGGTGCCGCCTCTCCACAGCACTTGCTGCGTCACCCTGCACTTCCGTTATGAAGATGGCTGCTTTCTTTAAACCCCGTGAGGCGATCTCTTCCACCATCACACTTTTCATCTGTGGCTTCCTGGCTGCGCTCGGCCTTCATGGAACTGGAGAGAGAGTCAGGCTTAGCCTTTCTCTGGCTTAGGCTTTGGTTTAAGGCAATACTGTGGCTAGTTTGATCTTCAACCCAGACCACCAAAGCTTTCTCCGGACCCACAACAAGCCTGTTTTGCTTTCTTATCGTTTGTGTGTTCGCTGAAGTGGCTCGTTTCATTTTCTTCTAGAAAGTTTCCTTTGCATTCCCAACTTGGCTAACGGGTGCAAGAGGACTAGTTTTGGGTCAGGCTTCATCATTCTCACTTTAAGTCATTAAAGCGAGAGACTTGCCACTCTTCCTTTTACATGAAGAGGAACCTCTAAACCTCTTAATGTTTAGAGGCCATTATAGGGTTAGTAAGTTGCTTAATTTCAATATTGTTGTGTTTCAAGGGATAGAGAAGCTGGAGGAGAAAGAGCAAGAGGGGGGACTGGCCTGTGTGTGGAGTATAAGATCACACACCGTGTTCACACAAGTGCTTCTCAGTCGTATTCTACTCTCCCCACCCTTGGGGAGGGAGGAAAGCTAGAGGGGGCTGGAGCTGTCTGGTTCTCTTTTCCCAGGTCAGTTATGCTCTGGCCAAAACCCAAAGTGGTTAGGCTCCTGTAAAAATAGTTTCCCTTGACAGCAGGCATTTGTTGAGAATAGAATAGAATGTTCTGTGTGATTTTTAAATTATTTTTTCCTGCCCCCCTCTGGAAGCATGAGGGAATTTTTCTCTAATCTTCATCCTGACATCCTGATGGAGCTCCTGGAGGGTAAACTCATGGAAGTGGGATAGAGGAAGCGGAGAGTGGGATCCCCTGTAGTTTTTAACTCTTAACATTTTCCACACGGAACCTCCAGCAATTCACCAATTATAGTTTAATTCTCTACCAGTCCTGGCTCTCCAGCGGTGGGTTTCTGCTCTTGGTAAACTGTGATTCTCTGTAGTCTTTTCTGTCTTCATGTTTTGGGGCAGTCATTTGCCCTAAAAATAGTGACTTCAATTCTCTGATCTAAGAGGAGTCGTTGGGTTTTAATTTGTTCAACCTTTTTCTTGTTGTGAGGATAAGAGTGACAACTTCCAGGTTCCTTGTATGTTAGACCACAGCCCAATATCTTTTTATACACCAAATCAGACTGCATTGAACAGGTGTGCTTCTTATTTTCCTGCCCTGATTTCAGCCATTAATAAGGAATCTGTGAGTTTACATGATGTCACAAACACTCGAGTTCCAATTTTATCATAGCTGCAACTTATATTTGTTGTGTACTTACTAATTCCTAGGCACTGATTTGAGCAATTTACCTAAATTGTATTCTAGCCACAGCAACTCTGTGAGGGAGGTATTATTATTATCCACATTTTTTATAGCAGTGCTACTGAAGGCACAGAGAGTCGAAGTTTCCCAGGTCAAAATGTGTATATTGCTGGCACCAGACTTTAACCGAGCCTTCTGTGTCCAAAGCTTGCTCTGGTACCCTCTTGACACAACCAAGATATTGGTAAGGAATGTATTACTAGCACACTCACTATGAAATAGTCTTTATTTCCCCCTCTCAGTCTTCAGGGATTTATTTACTTACTTACTTATTTATTTATTTATTTATTTTTGACAGTACCGGGGATTGAACCCAGGGACATTCTACCTCTGAGCTACACCCCCAGCTCTATTTTTAATTCTTTATTTGGAAACAGGGTCTCACTAAGTTGCAGAGGGCCTCACTAAATAGCTGAGGCTGGCTGCGAACCTGGATCCTCTGATCTCAGCCTCCCAAGTACTGGGATTACAAGTGTGCACCACCGCACCTGGCTAGGGGTTTATTTTTTAATTGTTGCCTTATTCCACTAGACTGTAGACTCCCAAAGCATAGAGACTACTTACTGTTGCAGCTCAAGAATGTGCATGCTCAATAAATACTTGTTGAATTAAATTTAACAAGATAATGGAAGTTTACCCATAATTACGCACTTTACAAGAACACTAAAAGAAAGGTTGAAGTTATTTATTAATAAAACGTGCACATTAAGCAATCTAAATAAATTTGGAAACAAGAAAGGGGTTTAGTGTTAAATATCAACATATAGACACTGGGAAGATATTCTTTTCTTGTCATAAGTAAATTTGTTGTATTCCCTGAAGCTCAAAATGACAGATTAGGCTAAACCATAGCATCCAGTGCTATTAAATCCTGTGCTTGTAATAAACTTAGTTTGAAAATATTTTGTGTCACTTTTGTAGACATCCACTAGGGGGCGAGATAATGTGTCTCTCATCAGTAACGCGGACAGAAGGGACAGGACATTCCTGCAGCATCTTTGAGTGCACTCATTTTTTCACCACTATGGCTGCTCCGTTTAAGGTAGCAGCGATCTGAACGCTTCTGAGAACTTTTAAACATCTTTATTGGAGGGCTGTTAACTGATGTTTCTGTTTCTGGGATTTTCCCCTTTGGGCCGGAAGAGGGCGCTCAAAGGCTTTCCTTCCTTCTTCCCTTCCTTCCTTCCTTCCTTCCTTCCTTCCTTCCTTCCTTCTTCCTTCCTTTCTTTCTTTCTTTTCTTCCTTTCCAAGTTTCAGTATTTGATTGTGTTTTTTATTGTTAGACTACATTTTCCTCTCTGTTTTTTAAGATCAATTGAAATACAGAAAATTAACCCTTCTGTATCTTCTACCTGACTAAAGAGAATATATTTCTTTTAAGGAATTACTTATTTCACTAATATGAAAATGTTTTATTACAGTATTTAGAGAATAATTTGCTTTCATTTGGCCATGTAAAGAATAAGAAATTACTTTAGAGATCCTCAAATATTAAAATTAGAAAAAAATGTTTTTTCTAAAAAGCATGAAAAGTATACATGATCTAATACAACAAAATCTATAAGCAACACCTAGAGGCATTTAGTAAAGGTTAAAATTCTTACTCTATACAGGAAATTTCTTCCTAGTATATACATTAAATTTCCATTTAAGTTAAATTGTAGGTGCATAAGTTTTGATACATAGGGATTTTTATAATTCCATTCTAATAAATTTCCATTATTATTCTTTGACATATGACATTTAAAATTGTGTTTTAAACTTCCCAATCATATCATATGAGTATTTTTATCTATTATTGATTGATTTCTAATTTTATTAAAGTTAGATATGAGAACATGGTTTGTACCATTGATTCTTTTGTATATGATGAGACTTGCATTGTAATTTTTTAAGAGTTCAAATTGTGGGTGCAAATAGGTGTGTGTGTGTGTGTGTGTGTGTGTGTGTGTGTGTGTGTGTGTGTTTGAAATAAGATCCTCACTATGACTTTATTTGTTGTCTCTAAGGTTAGCCAAAGTCTCATAGCTTGTCAATATGCATCTTTGCTGTGAAGTTGGTTTTACAAATCTTGGCCACTTGAAGGCTGTCTGAGACCAGGCTAGGAATGATGAAGCAGTCAACACGGAAGTGTTTCCGTACAGAGAAAGTTAGAGAACCATAGCATTTCTCTTCTCTCTCCAGATGTGGAGCAAATGCTACCCTCATTTAATCAAAGCAAGGTACAGTTATGCTCCTTAAGGTTTGGGGACACAGTTAATGGGCACCAGACTCAATTATCAATCTAAACTCTGTCTGCTATGGAATTGATAAAGAGGAAAGAGTTTCATACTGAAAGGGAAGCTTTTTAATATTATGACAATACAAAAGACCAATAACAGGACTAAAATGGAGAATAATGAAAAGCTATCTTTTAAGTGTCATTTGTCTAACCTTTGAGTGAAAAATCTTTTTGGAAGTACAACATTTAACGTTGGTATAATTCTGATCATCCTTCAGAAGGTTTTGTAGATCCCTGTTTATCTTAGCTATTTTATTTGCCTTTTTTCTTTGTTTTCTTTTTTGTTGCAACTGGCTGTTAACTAATAGCGAAACATGAATTGCATGCCTAGAAATTTTCTACTTTTACCAACAGAAAACTTAAAGGGAAGAACAGAGAATCCATCTAATAGCTGATTTTTTTCTATTTCTTTTGACTGTACTGATTCAAGAAACTATTTTTCTTAGTAACAATGAATTCTAAATACAGAAATTAAATTTATTTTCAGTATTTCTCATGTTACTGAACAATAGACTGCAAGAAAAAAAGAGTAATGAAGCATAAAGAGATACAAAATCCAATCAAGAATCTTTGTGAAAGTACAACAGCGCAGTGACATTGGGGTTGAAGACCATTTTAGAATTAAAGGCAACAAACTTCAACGTGAGATTTCTGAAACTTTTGAGGGAAATCTGCCAAATGGAGACCTATTGACACCGCACTCTCACTCTTATAATTAGCTATTATGTTTCATGCATTTAAACATTCCCATATTTTTTTTTCTACCAGAAGCATGGAATTCAGAATTCCAGCAGACAATGCACAGAAACCAAAAGACCAATGTGTTTCTAAAGGATTATATTGCTGCTGATGCTTCCCAGCCTGTTTATTTATTGTGAGAAACTTAACTCCTTCGAGCTTTTCAGTAATTCACCCCTTTGTCCACACCAAGATGAAGTGGTCTCTTGTTTCTCACAATGGACTGTTTGACGATCGCATCATCAAAGCCACTGGGAGTGCACAAAGCAAGGAAGCATGTCACACTGTGCAAATGGCCTTCAGCTTGACTGCCAGGGCACAGTTACCATTGTGTCCCAGGAGTGCAAGGCCAGTGCTACCAATGATACCGAGTTATCGGGACAGACCATCGCCCGGGATGGGAGAATTCACTTAAATGCAAACCCATCCGTGACCTTATTCATGGAATTTATTTACTTCATTTATTGGTAAAAGCAAATCATGAACCTGCCTCTCAACCCTGCGTGAAAGACGACTGGAAATAAAAGAGAATGGGGAAAAATCATCTCTGGAGAAGACTGTACTAAAGAACTAAGCTTCCCTACAGCGAGAATGGCATATTCTATTTGGAAACAATTCCTCTTGGATTTTTGCTTCCCTATGCTTTCTTTCATGAGAATCTGTCAGTTTTAGGCTCAATTGAAGTTGATGTTTCAAGTTAGGAAATGAGGTTCATTTCCCAAAAAAGTTGGACACTAATAGGAAGGAGAAAAGGGGAGTAGAATTATGCAATATTTTCTCCCATTTATATAAGAAAATAGCTATTGCAGTGAGGCGCTTCCTCTACACTCCATCTGCACAAATCTATGTCATAATTTCTCATACCACACTGTAATTTTTTATGTAAATGGTTGTGGGACATATGATGTCTCTCTCATCCATTGTCTTGTACTTTAAAAAATTGCAAATCCAGTATTTGGACATGGTTAACAAAAATCAGTACAGATATACTTAAAATTGGAAAACAACCTTCCTTTCCACTCCAGAATAACTGTTTTGTTACTAAAAGTAACCCCCAGAGGCGAGCCAGGCATGGTGGCATGTGCCTGTAATCTCAGTACTTGGGAGGCTGAGACAGAAGGATTGCTGGTTTGAGGTCAGCCTCAGCAACTTAGTGAGACCCTGTTTCAAAATAAAAAATTAAAAAAAGGACCGGGGGTGTAGCTCAGAGGTAGAATGCCCCTTGGTTCAATCCCCAGTATCACACTAAATAAATTAATAACCATTTACACTTGACCTTAGTCATCAGCTAATATCATGACTTATGATACATTAACAACTGTTTAAAATTGTAGTAACACAGGGAAGAGCTCATTTAAAATATTTTTGCTTATTTTCTTGTTTGTTTTGCAATTTAAGCACAGAATTCCCACACATTTATCTTCTATACCCACCCTCTGCACACAAACATATTTCCCTCTATTTTTTTTCCCTTGATTCATCTAGTCCTTTACATGTGGTCTTGACAAAAGTGGGCCAGAAAAAGGTCTTTTGGGTCTGAGGGCACCTGGGAAGTCTGGCCTTATTGGCCTTTACCCATTGGCTTCTTGCTTGTTTCTGTTTTTTTTAAATCACATATTTAATTAATACACAAATAGAAAAAATCAAATCAACAGCAAGGAAAGTAGTCTTCTAAGTCCCTTTCTCAGATCTCAATCTTTCTGCCTGTTCAAGGATCTATATCTCAATGACCACTATAAACAAATATGCAACCACTCTTATCTTTTTTTATCCTTAGACTTCTTACTGAATGCCTTTTGTCTTATTATTATTCTACTTTCTGCTAATTAACGCAACACTCCGCCCACATCATTAATTTCTTATGCTACTAGTCATTAGCAAGAGGCTTTGTAGGAGATTTAGATTTAGGTATTTGTCTCTCTAATCAGGAAACCTCTCTCATTTGTCTCTCATTAAAGAAAGATGAGAGAGAGGGAGAGAGAGAAGGAGAAGGGGAGAGAGAAACTATTATCAGACATTAACCTGCTCTACTCAATCTTATACTGATCGCTGATTTTTCAAATAAGAAAACTAGACACGTTTTTATTGACTGGAATGAGAATTTACTAGCAACTTTCTCTCTTTCTTAAGGTTAAAATATGCATAAATTAATGCTAAACCTTCCAGAAAGTAATTTATCAGTAAGTACCAGATGCTTTTGACTTTTAGTGTCCCTTGATCCAGAAATTCCACTTTTAAACATTTTTCCTAAGGAGATAATAAAGGCTAAAGGGATGTGTGTTATAATACTGTCTTATTAATACTGAAAAAATTAGAAACAATGATAGTATCCAAAGATAAGTAATTAAATAAATTAAAATGATAAGTAATTAGAATAGACTAATAACTATTAAAACATATTATAGAATATTTAATAATATTCAGTGATAATGAAAAATTTCCAACAGATGAATGGGTTACAAAACTGTGGTATATATACACAATGGAATTTTACCCAGCCATAAAGAAGAACAAAATTATATCATTTGCAGGAAAACAGATGGAGATTAATTCCTTGTAATTAGTCTTTTTGAGTATTTTCTCTAGTGCTGGTTTGGAAGACATGAAGTCTTTCAGCTTCTGTTTGTCATGGAAGGTTTTTATTTCCCCATCAAATTTGATAGTTATCTTTGCTGGGTAGATAAATCTTGGCTGGAAGTTGTTTTCTTCCAGAGAGTGGATTATGTCGCTCCAGGCCCTCCTGGCTTTCATGACTTGGTTTGGAAGGTCGGGAGTGATTATTATTGGTTTGCCTCTGAATGTTACTTGGTCTTTTACTCTTGCTGCCTTTAAGATTCTCTCCTTGGCCTCTACATTAGTCAATTTGATTATTATGTGTCGTGGTGAACCTCTTCTCTGATCTTGTCTATTAGGGGTTCTATATGTTTCCTGTACCTGTGTGTCAACCTCTTTGTCTATGTTTGGAAAATTTTCTAATATTACTTCTCTGAATAGATTATTAAGTCCTTTGGTTTCAGCTTCTATTACCTCTTCTATGCTTATTATTCTTAGGTTTGCTCTTTTAAGACTGGCTGAGATCTCTTCAATGTCCAATTCATGATGTTGAATTGTTTTTTTCTAATTTATATACTATGCATTCATTTTTGGAGAGATCATTTTCTAAGAGTGAGATTCTGTTTTCCATGTGGTCTAGTCTATTGTTGATGGTCTATATTGATGACTTCATTTCAATTATTGCACCCTTTACTTCTTTTTTTATTTGATCAGATTCTTTGTGTATTTGATCCTTCATTTTTTCAAGCTCTCTCTGAATTCTTTTTGGAAATCCTGAATCATTTCTACTACTAAAGTACTGAATTGTCCTCTGGCAATCTTTGCACTTCTGTGTTGGCGGGTTCTGTTGTTGTGGGATTGTGGGGGCTCATTGTTTCTTTGCTATTCTTCCTTTTCATGATTTCAGGTTTTTTATGCTTATACCTTTGTTGCTTTTGGTAGCTCTCTCTCTCACTCTGTAGGTTTCCTATGTCTAATCTCTCTCCCTTTATATCCTTGGGGTAGATAGTTGCTACTAGGTGAGCCTTAAAGGTGAATAGCCTTTACTGAATGGTTATTTTCACTTGCTTGGTATACTGTCCATTTGCAGGCCCAATTCTTGGACTTCTTCAGTGATTGGGAGCCTTGCCTAGTGCCTCTCACTACCTATGCAGGTGACCAGTGCCACTATTGCCCCTCTCACTGCAAGCATGGGTCTCCGCGGTCTCCACTTGGGCTGTCCCTATGTCTCTCTCTGTCTACACCTATGGCAGATGTCACCAACATGGGGCCCCAGGCTTGTGTCTCTCTTTGCCTACAGTAGTGGCAGATGTCTCTTTGACCCGATTCTGTGCAAACACGGAACTGCATGTTTTCCGCAGAGACGGCTGGTTTGATCCAATTTTTCCCCAGGTACCACAGCTGTATGTCCTGTGGCAGTCCCCGGGGACTCTATAAGGGTGCTGCGACCCGCGAGCTGCAAGTCTGTCCCACCCAACTGTCGCCAGGGACTGTCTGCTTATCCACGTGTCTACCGCGTCCCACAGCAGACCCCACTCCCACCTCCACCGGGGCAATCCACACAGTCTTAGACCCAACAAATCCCTGTGGCCCCTCTGGGTGGTCTTACCTGGGATGGCTCATTGACTTACGGTCTCATTGAGTGCTGCTCTTAATCTCTGGGGGGGCTCAGCCACTGCCGCAGGTTCTGGTCAGGCCTCCGGGCCCTGGGGACTCTGCCGAGTGTAGAGCGACCTGCTGCTCGCTTTTGTCGCTGCTGCTCTGCAGTGCTGGTTTTATAACAGGTCCCTGGCTTCTTCGTTGGTGACCTGCAGAAGCCGCAATGCCGATAGCCGCCGGCGCTATCTGCCCAACATGGCGCTGCCACTGCTTCCACCGACGCAGCAGTTTGGGTCTGTGTCGCGCATGGAGCGAGTCGCTGTCACCTTCACTCTGTGATTCTGCAGCTGCTGGTTCACAGCAGGTCGCTGGCGTCTCCGCTGGTCTTGTGTGGAAGGCACAATGCTGGTAGCCGCCGGCAAGGTCCTGCAAGATGGCGCCGCTGCAGCTGCTGTGGCCGCCGCCGTTTGGTGTGTTGAGTGTGGCGGAGCCGCTCTCGCTCTCGTCTCTGCTGATCTGCAGTTGAGCTCACAGCAGGTCTCTGGCTTCTCTGCCAGTGGCGTGTGGAGCCGCGATGCCGGGAGCGGCCGGCGCGGTCCGGCCAAGATGGCGCCGCCGCCGTCCCTTAGGTAAGGCGCTTGGAGTGTTTTACTTTCCTCTGTTTTGTCTTCTGGCTTTGATTCCAACACGTTTCAAATTTTTCATTGGTTAGTTCAAGTTTTTGTTGCTTTTCTTCTCCTGTTGAGAAGTTGCTTTCACAGCAATTGAGACCCAAGTCTCAGAGAGATCATGATGTGGTATATCCCTTAGTCGCCATCTTGGACCACCCTATCTATTAAATTCCTTTCAATTTTGGGATACTTGTTAATATATATAACCTTGGGGCCCAGAAAAAAACTGAAACCCTTTTCTTTGTTTTTTGGTTTTGGTTTTTTTACACAGAAGATTGAGGTATTTAATCTAAGGCAAAATACTTAATACTTTTGGTTTTCCTCTACATTTGTATGTTAGTCTTTTGATTACATTATTATATTTGGTCTTACTATTATTGTTGAGCCAGGTTTCTTTTTGGTTTTGTTTTGTTTTGCTTTGCTTTTGACTTTTCTTTTGTTTTTGTGGATGGAACCCAAGGCTTCTCATGCTATGTATAAACCCTACCACTGAACCACACCCCAGCCCTCAAGATAGGTTTATCAGCCATCCACACAAAATTGGCACTAAGAAAGATGATCTTGGTCCCATTAGTGATAAAATTAATCTTACCACATGACTCCAAACATTGGGATGTGATGACAAGTGCTAGCTCTGATTTCTTCATAATCCTCTGTGATGTACCATGACTGGTAGAACTCAAGCATGGAATCCAGTGTTGAGCTTCCAAACTACTGTGTCCATACATTTTGGCTTTAGTCTGCAGTTTCCCAATTCTTCACTTTAATTTTAGCATGCCATCCATGATTCTCTTCCAGACATTGTGGGAAGCAATGTCTCAAGCACTAATCAGGATTAGACCTCTAGGGAGGACAACGTTCTGGGTTCTGGTCTCTTCTCCTAATTGTCCTAAAGCCCAAGATGCAGCTAAAACAAGCTGGCCTGTACACCTATCTAGAAGGCTAGAAAATGAAAAGGCTCAACAGTGGTTCAGCAGTATGTTCCTTGCTTTGTGGAGTGTTCAGTGGAGGTTACGAGCTGAACTTCAAGTTCTGCTCTTTGGTATTCATTCACTCATTCATTTGTGGTACTGGCATTCTACCTCTGAGCTACACCCCAGCCCTATTTTTTATCCTTTATTTTGAAACAGGGTCTTACCAAGCTGCGGAGGGCTTCACTAAGTTGCTGAGGCTGGCCTCAAACCTGTGATCCTCCTCTCCCAGCCTCCTAAGTACTGGGATAGTATGCTGCATTTCAAACGCTCTGTGGACCTCTCTGGTTTTTATGTATTGACAGGGTAGGCATTTTCCCCTCAGTGGCCAGCCAGTGATCAGCTTAGCCTCTTTGTCCATGTAGATGTCCGAAGGTCTCTCCATTCACAATTCAATGGAGAGACAGGCTGACCTCAGCCCAAGGTGGAAACTACCCCTCTGAAGATGACTAAAACCATCCAGTGGACAGTGAGCCTCTGTCATTGCTACATGATGTAAATGGCAGAGACATCCTTCCCTCACTCTCTTTTTGTGTAGCCGCCCAAGCCACTGGTTCTCACTACGTACCAACTCCATAACCACGCCCATCAACTCCCTGCAATTGACATTTATACCTTTACTCCCACCCACACCACCTGCATCCTTTTTCAAGGACTTGATGTCTCAACTTTTTCCAGATGACTGTATTCTTCAGGATGGAAATGCGAGGCCAGGTCACCTCTCCCAGAAACACACATCCATGTGTTTTAATGGCATTACTACTTCTCAGGAAGATAACATGTTACTAGAAGATGAAATCATACTATTATCGCTTCTCTAGAAATAAATATGTATGGAATATTGTGATAGCACAAGAATAGATGAACATGTATCCACATGAGCATAATAGCTTTTAAAATATTCATTAAATGTTGACTTCTGACTTACCAGCCTCATTCATCTGGTTATTGCAAACTGGCTCATATTAGACAATAATTTTTCATAACAGTAATATTAGTTAACATTTACTAGGTGTCTACTATTTGTCAGGTGCTGAAAAAAGTGTTTTGTATGTACAAAGTTATTGAATCCTTACAGAACTATGAAACAGGTACTATTTCTGACAACATATTACAAAGGTAGAAACCAGGACCTTGAGAGGTTTAGTAACTTACCAAAGCATGCGCCTAGTAAAAATGCTTTATTTTTCCTAACTGAATAACAACTGATTTGAAAATAGCTCATGTCATACTTCTCGGCATCCCCAAGTGTGCTTTGCACTCAGACTCCCAGTAAATAAATAGCTACTGAGAGAAGAAACAATTTTTTATCCATATTTGATCCCTAGAACACAGTGCTATAAGTCAATGCTTCTCAAAAGTGTTTTATTTATTAATGAAAGCATTGACGGGCACTGAGATTTAGAAAGCAAATCCACATAAGATAACCTAAAGCTATTTACAAAAGACATGACTCAGCCACTAACTAGGGCTCTCTATGTGAATAAAACATGGCCTTTGTCCTTAAAGAACAAGTAATTTGAAGAAAAAAAACATATACATTAGCAATTAAGTATAATAAGGTGGAACTGTTTCTGAAATATATATAGAAATGTGCTATTGGATCACATATGAAAAACATAAATTTTCCAGTAGAATCATGTCTTTTCCTCTCATTAATCAATAGTAGACTCATATAGAGAAATAAATACTACTTTAGAGTTTTCATTAGAAACTTTATTGCATTAATCTATAAACTTATTTGGTGATATAAATGACAATGTAGACTAATATTGATGAAAGTTTGTCATCTTTGGAAAATAGAGATATTTCAGCACTGAAAGCATTTTTGTGTTTGCTATAACCAAGTAAATTCTAATGTATTTTTATTTTTTCCTTTTAAAAACACATACTGTAATTCGGTGATACCAAAATGAAGCCAAGACCAAATACTGAGCTAGAATAAACAGAACCTTGAGTTAGGACACCAATATCAACTGGACTCCAGGAGGGTGGCTTGCTGTACATCTTTAGTTAATAAACAGGTGTCCGTTCACACCGTGAGAGTCACACTTGCATATCTATGTACATTTCGATAACATAAAGCCTTTAAGACCAAAATACCTCTTAAATATTTAGTTTGAATAATAAATGTTACCCAGAGATAGAAAATTTGTTATTTTTAAAAAGGCAACCCTAAAACTCAATTTTTAATGATTTTTATCCTTTAAGTGTAAAGTGGACTTCTAATAGCGACATGAATTATAAATGGTATGGTAATACTCTTATTCAACTTTGTCAACATTGAAGGTTAAGAAATTCCAATACATGACAACTGCAGTGGCTCGCTGAGGTCGATAAACACGTTTTCATTGAGTTGTTTGCATTTCTCATAACATGCACTGTGCTAATGGATTTGGTTGAGACAAGTTATACTGTCCCATTATAAAATTCTACAGTTGGTTTGCTTAAAATTGGTAAATATAAATTCCATAAAGAAAATGCTACGCACATAAATTCTCTGTTAACATTACTACTATGCCATGAAGAGGAATTAATGTTAAGCACTGTAAATGCTTAAGAAATTTTCCTTATCATCATATAATTAACTACAAATAACATATTCTCCTTATTAAAGCAAGCATATGAGTTATTGCTTGGGAAAGCTTTGATGTACTTATATATGCGTACAAATAATTTATAAATTTTCTGATACATCAACTTCTAGGGGAAGAATAATAGTTTCACTCACATTCTTGTACGAATGGCTTTTGGAAGGTATCCCCAAACTCATTCGATGCTTTACTGCACTATGTGATAGAGGAGAGAAATTACATCAAAATATCTAGAAAATTTTTTCCTTCTAAACCAGACCTTCCCAAATATAATATGTAGTTTCATAATATCCCACATGTTATATGTGTTCTGATGCTTGGAAAGTTCTGCGTGAGCTCCGATAAATGAGAGTTGCCTCAGGTACAAATGTTTCAGGGCATCAAGGAGCCCTTTGGAGTCCATGTGTGATATCCGGGATTCCTGCTTAAGTTCTTGCTACCTTTGCATGGGAAGCTTTCCTTTTCTTAATAGTGGAATGAGAAAAGAAACAGGTGTTTTCTTGACTTATCTCGAGGGAGTGATGGGGAAACTTAAACTTACCATGGAGCTCTGAAGAGACAATCTTTACAAATAAGGGAAATATGCCTTATTTTTTTTTCTTACCAAAAAGGTCTCCTTGTGGCTATTGACCCACCATGTGTCTCAATTTGATGCCTGTCCCCAGAGTCAAGGGTCAATCAGTGATGAACTATTAGAATAAATCAATGGTTTCTAAGGTGTGTTCCAGGCAATTTCTTACTTCTGTGAATTAACCGTGGATTTGTTAAAAAGAGTGTCCTAAGTGTGTTTTTGTGTTATCCACCTGACTAGCTGAACCATCATCACAGGTGCAGGTGTATGACATGAAATAACTGGATATCCCAACTCAAAAGCCTGTAGGGACAGCACTCATGAACACTACTGGCAGAACGGGTATGCAATATATAATTATCAATCGACTCAGTCAGAATGTCATGTCTTTAAAAGATTGAAGGCCACTATTTTCTCTTGTGAAGTTGCTTCCTCGCCCAGTCTTTCAGCCCATCTACTTACTCATGAAGCTCAAAGAAAGAGAAACTGGCTTTCTTGCTTCATTTCGGCATTCTCAGGGGACGACTACCTTGCAGTGAAAGTGTTTTTGCCTGTGTGCACAAGATGAGCATCTGTTCTGGTTTGCCTGGAACAGTCCAGATTTAAGCCATTTCGGGATCATTATTAACAATGCCCTCATTTACTCTCAAAAGTGTCCCAGTTCGAATGGTCAATTATATGAGGATCATAATGAAGGTCTTTAGTAAGATCAGTCTGTAGAATTCACTGTCCCACTTCCCCCTGTTTTAACCCACACTCAGGGAGCCAATGGACCAAAAGGAACTCCACTCTGGAATATTAAAAGGCTTCTCTATTTTGATGATAAGCCATTCGCATATGGTTACTGTACCATATCTAATATAACTAATGCCAATAGATTCAAATTATGTATTTTCATTTCCTCCCTCCAAAAGAGAAAAAAAAAACAATGCATGCTTACAAGCAAAAGATGAATGGCAATAATACAAGAAACCATGAACATATAATATAACAGTTTTTCATTAACAATCCAAACACTACAAAACATGGAATATACAACTTAATGAAAATACGAATTAATGAAAAAACGGGGTACATGTCATATTAGCAATGCAAAAGACCAGCTTAAGCATAGTTTCTCTAGATCAACAATTAATAAAAGGAAAAGCGCCCTTTTCTCAAATATGCACAAAAATATTTCGGTCACTTCTAGGGAGAAATTAATCAAAACTTTCTGCTAATTCTATATTTGCATGTATTACTAATGACTTACAAAACTTAAGCATCTTTTTACACTTAAAATTTACAGCCTTTACCAATCATTACACACTCACTCAATCCAGTCTGTCAAAAATAAAGATTATTTCGTTCCTACATTTATGAAATAATTACTGATATGTTATGAATCTCGTGGTGAATACGCATGATGGGGAGAGTAATCACAACAATGTCATGGATCTAAAGTGGGTTAAGGGTCAAACAGAGGAAGGTCACCTCTGCCTGGCACACTTGTACGTTTACTTCTGTGATCCATCTACTATTTCTAAAATAATTCTCATTCTAAACAGGCTAAAGTTTTCATATGTAAATTTGCTATCCACTTCTAGTGTTCACTCAAAATTTATCCAGTCCTGCCACCTGATAGAATGTTTCCTACTGCATTCATACAATCCCTATAATTCTGAGTCCAGCAGAAAAAAAAATTAAGCAATAAGGCTCAATAATATGCCCCTTGTCTTCTAAATGTTTAGTGAGTCCCACTTTGATGAAGTAAATTTATGATAAACTGCAGGATCCTATTGGTTCAGCTATATGATGCAAATGAGAAAAAAAATTAAGAATTTCCGGACAATAATATCAATGTCCACTGCGATCCATGTTTCCAAAGGAGTTCTGCAAGTCCATGCTTTTAGCCCAGATCTTACAATATGTCATGTTTCACGGGTGCAGTTCTAAAACTAACTGCAATGGGAAATCATATCACTATCTCCTTCCAAGCCACCTGTACAAAAAGCACCTACAGTCAGGATCAGCCTCAGCTTTGAACCTTCTGGGTCATGTCCACCGATTGCCTACCAAGTCGATTCATATTCAGCTAAGGTGGCCAACTCAAGGATGGAGAAGAACTGAACTGCACTTCTGGAAAGTCTTCCAGCAGTCACTCTGTGGTCCTTTGGTGTCATTCACTGCTGCTGCTACTGCTGTTGCTGCTGCCGCCTCCGCCATGGTCCTCTCGCTTGGGGGAAGCTGAACTGTCCCGGACTGGTAGCAGGTCATAATGGCAAGGGATGTGACTGTTCTTTGGGAGGTCGTATGGATCCTGGGTGAAATGCCCATTATTGCTGAATATTCCCTGGACAACACTCACTGTAGGTTCTATGATAACCAAGGACACATTAGTTTATCAGTGAGGAATTTTTTTTAATGTGACATTTCTTGCAAATATCAAACACACAAGAGGTACTTTTTTGAGGTGGCACTGGGGATTGAACCCAGGGGCATTCTACCTCTGAGCTACATTCCCAGATATTTTTATTTTTTTGTTTTTGAAATTGGGTCTCTCTCGGTTGCTGAGAGTCTTGCCAAGTTACTGAGGCTGTTCTCAAACCGGGGATCCTCCTGTCTCAGCCTCCCAAGTACTGGGACTACAGGCATGAGCCAACACACCTGGAAAGAGGTACCTTTATAAAAATATAAGGAACTGCTAATTTAAGAAACATGATTGTTTTATAATTACATAGGGGTTGCAATTCTAGTTGTTGGGCCAACAGACACCCACAAATAGTGTTTAGAACAAAAGGGTGCCCATGTGGTTGGGGTGAAGATATGAAGGGAATATACAGAAATCCTGGAGTTGAACCGTTGTCTGAAAACCACCTTAAGAATAATCGAGGCCAAATCCCTGATTCTATAGATGAGAAGAACAAGGTCCTTAAAGTTCAACTCGGTTCATGGAAACATTCAACATGTTCACAACTTTAAGACTCAAGACTTATCCTCTGAGTTGAGTTCCTATCCTATGGATCTATCCTTACAGGACCATTTAAAGGGGAATTATTATTGATTTAAGAATTAATTTAGCAAGGCATGGTGGTGCATGCCTGTAATCCCAGTACTTGGGAGGCTGAGACAAGAGAATTACAGGTTCAAGGCCAGCCTCAGCAATTTGGCAAGATCTCAGTAACTTAGTGAGACCCCGTTTCAAAATAAAAAAGGACTGGGGGTGTAGCTCAGAGGTAGAATTCTCCTGGGTTCCATCCCAGTACCAAAAAAAAAAAGTTAATTTAGTTCATGACAGTTTCCATTTTAAAAAGTTGTGCTAATATTTTAAAAATAAGTTGTTTCATGTTTTTTCAGTGACATATATGGCCTAAAATTAATAACTACTGTTAAATTGGCCACTTCATTTACAAATAATTGAGAGTTGTTTAAAGTTAAGGTTGTAAATAACTAAAAGAGAGAGAGACTAAAATATATATCCCTATTGTCTAGCTAATGGTGGCTGTTTTATCTCTTCCCAAATGGTATTCACAAAGGACAATCAAAATAACTGCAATTTTAAGTTGAATTCTTACTAATTTGTATCAGAGTCACATCTGAGAATATTACTGCTATATGAAACAAGTTTAAAACAAACTGTTCCAGTCCTGCTAAAAGCATTATATTAATGTAATGAATATGAGGAGGAAATGGGACCACCTGCCTAATCCACTTGTACCATTTGTTTGGACTAACTCAATATATTAGCTAATATGATCCATATGTTGTTCCATATCTGTGCTAAAATATTTACATGGTTACAAAACAAAAGATGGATGACCAGGTAGAAGATAAGGAAAATTATTTTAAATTAACTAAATGGCATGTTCCCTGAAGGATTCATTTGACACCAATTAATATGATCACTGTAAACACAGGTTGTAATCTCAAATATGGGCCACTTAGAATTGCTCCAAAAATTCTTAGACACTCAGTTCTTTCTGTGGTTGGAGAACTCACCAACTTCGTAGACATTCTTGTTGGCTGAAGTTGAGTTATTGATCTCTGCATACGGGGAATCTCTTCGTGCTGGCGACTTCATCTCCACGTAGCCACACTCGGAGTTTTTAGGAAGAAGTACTGGAGGGTCTTTAATAGTGGCATATGGGTTTTCTGAACTGCTTAGGGAGCAGTTACTTGAGTTATATTCAGAATTCTTTCCCAGATCTATGAAAAGAGGCGGAAGGCAAACAGCAAATGCGGTTTCATTGGCAACATCATTTCTTGGTGCTAATTTACTTGGGCAGGTTATTTTCTTTTTCTTTAAGCTAGGTTTATACAATTGTATCTACTGAAAATAATGCTGTACATTTTTTAACTCATTTTGGAGAGAATTTCATTTGCTATAAAATTACCCATCTATAAAGTAATTTTAATTCCTCTCCAAGGGGAGTACCAATGAAAATACCATGGATCTGATTTCATTTTGATGATCACAGTTAAATATAATTAATCCCATTCCAACTCACTAATAGAAAATTGCTAATTGAATCCTTTGAATTTTCAATCTAGAAACCAGCTGTTGATGACCACAGGAGTTAAGAGAGGGTTCTCTTATCATGATGAGAAAGGTATTTGTTCTGTGAAGATTCTTTGTAAAACTTCAGTACTGGGGACCTTCATCCTGAGAGGAGAACTTGGTCAACACATTACAATGCAGACCTCTTCTTATTTTTGTGGTGATTTCCTATTTTATCTCTCTCTCTCTCTCCCATTAGCCATATTTATTTCAAAGGAAATATGAGCATTTTCTTAGTAAACTGAAACCTTTGTCCTCCAAGACCTTAAAAAGATCCACCTACCATCACCTCTTCTTTTTTTTTTTTTTTGCGGTACTGGGGCTTGAACCCAGGGGCATTTTACCTCTGAGCTACACCCCCAGCCCTATTTTTTATTCTTCATTTTGAAATAGGATCTCACTAAGTTACGGAGGGTCTCACTAAGTAGCTGAGGCTGGCCACGAACCCGGATCCTCTGGTCTCAGTCTCCCAAGTACTGGGATTACAAGCATGCGCCACCACGCCCGGTTTACCATCACCTCTTGATGTCAGTCAAACATGTTTGTGTGTTGGCATAGTAATTTACCACATTGACATTCTAGATTCTCTCTACAATGCCAGTTTTGCTTGTTTAAAAATCAAGTTTCTGAGATAATTTTTTAAAAGTGTGATTTGTGTGTGTGTGTGTGTGTGTGTGTGTGTGTGTACTTCCTCACATTTATACCATACCTTTTAAGGATTTTCCCATATAGCTTCTGTCAAGTCCAAAAGCACCTGTGATGAGGGAAGAAAGAAAAACATTCCTTGAGAACATAAAAGAAGAAAAAAGCATCTAATGTTTCAATATGGTAGAGGAGGATCTCCCCACTGCGTCACATCACCAAGGCAGCTGCTTCAAACCTTGACACCGATCAGCCGTGCAAGATCTGCCTGGTGCTTATAACTAAATACAAGGTATATGTGACCCAGCTATAGCACTCCGTGGTATTTCTCTGAAAGAATTAAAGTCAGAATACTACAGTGATACATGGGTATGTGTGTTTACAGCAGCACAATTCAGAATAGCCAAGTTATGGAACCAACCCAGGTGTCCGTCAACCAATGAATAGGTAAGGAAAATGTGGTCGATATACACAGAGTGGAATTTTACTCAGCCATAAAGAACAAAATTATGTCATTTGCAGGAAAATGGATGAAACTGGAGAACATCATACTAACTGAGATAAGCCAGACTCAGAAAATCAAGGGTTGCTTGTTTTATCTCATATGTGGAAGCTAAAATTTAAAAAGGAAAGAAAAGGGACCTTGTGAAAATAGGAGGGAAACAATAGAGTTGTGGAAGGGGATCGAGGGAGGGAGGAGGGAAGAGAAAAAGGAGGAATGGGGAAGGACAGACCAAATTATGCTATGTGCACATATGAATGTATAAGTACAAATTATTATTTATTTTTATATTCATTATTATTTATAATTATAATGCACCAACAGAAATTTTAAAAAATTTAATGAACACAAGGTATGCACATATATATGATCATTCACATGTTCATTTACAAGGACTTAGGGAAAGGTTGATCAACCCAGCATTGAAACTGAAGCACAGAGAGAGATGAATCAGTATATTTGATTCAAGGTTGCATAGTAAAAAGGACATAGCAAAGACTAGAAGTGAGAATTCACCCCCAAGTGCAGGTCTTTCGAGGCTCTAATAGTTTTCAAATTGTTTTTCTAGTAATGACCACTTGGTTATATTATTGTCGCCACTATAATCTTTTAAAGGGATGTTATGGACTTAGGTTAAAATCAGGGAGTAATGACTTGTGATGAACATTCCAAATAAATATTGAGAATGTTAAACAAATTATACTCCATCACTATGCATAATCGCTTAGAGTGATGTTAAACTCAGGTTCTGATGGGGATATCCTATGGGAGCGACTAAGCTTTATAAAAGAGCTTTATAAAAGCTTTATAAAAGAGCGATATCTTTTATAAAGAAAGAAGGAAGCTACCATGAAGGGAGAGGGTGTGTCTAATATCAATCACTGTAGGACAGGAAATGGGAACATTTCCTCTCTCAGACACATTCTCTTGGGCCTAGATTACAAAGAGTCTAGGCCAGCTCCCAATTGTTGGGGGAGTCATAGGTTTAAACAGAGAGGAAGGATAAAAGGGTTTATAATAATTAACCTTACCAAAGAGAGGTCTGACTTTTCCCTTCCCCTTCTAGAAGGTGATCCCTATATCCTTGGATTATCCTGCTTACCTGGAGGCGAATGTCTACACTAGATAGACTACAGAAGTGATTTATGGTTGGACCATGTGATATCAGCTTGACCTCTGGAGGGACAGAGGCTGAAGATCAGCCCCCTGGGTAGTCAATCATGTCTGTATGAGCAAGCCCCCAAATTGCTGGATACCAGGGCTGAAGTGAGCTTCCCTGATCGGCAATATTCTCTGAGTGTGGTCACACACACATTGCTGCCAGGAAAAGTTAGCACAGTCAATAACTTTCCTGGGAAAGGACACCTGGAAGCATCATGCTTTGGCCTTTCCTGAACTCAGCCCAGGAAGAGTTCTGTCTCTTCCCTTGGTCAGTTTTAATCCATGTCCTTTTGCTGTGATAAAGTGTAACCACGAGTATAAGTGCTTTCAGTGAGTTCTATGAATCCTTCTGACAAATTATTGTTTGGGAGGGTGAACCTGGTGATCCTTAAGCCTTCAGTTGGTGTCAGAAGTGAAGCTGGTCTCAGGGACTCTCAGACTTTGTAGAGAGCCCATGGGTGAGAGCCACCCTATCAGGGAGGCCTGTGTTACTTTTGCCAAGTTCCCTTGGCCATCTCCACACTGTAGAAAGTCTCATTAAATGTCCATCTTGGTCTTAGCTTGCAATGGCTAGCCTCTTCCAAGGAGTTAGAGAGAGGGGCAGCCTGGGGTAGACGGGAAATGAGGAAAAAAGAGTTGAGGCTGTGAGACCAGCCACCCAGCCAGATCTCTCTCTAGACACAGCCCTATGAGTATGTGAGGAGATGAAAAAGTCAAGGTGCCCACTGGGGGCGCTAGAGAACTCACCGAGCTCATTGAGGTAGCCGCCATGTTTCCAATCTGCAGGCAGCGTCCCTGTGCAGTCCACCACTGGTCCTCTCTTCCCAGGATTCACATTTTTAAGATTCACAAACAGTTGATTGTTTTTAGACTGTTAAAGACATAAAAAAAAAAAACCAAAAGATTTCCCCAGTTCTCATGAATTTTCCCAAGAGCCCCCGCTCTTCCTCTTCCTGTAAGCCACCTGAAGTGATTTGTGAAAATGGTTCGCTACTGTCTTGACCCAGAAAACCCCACAAAGTCATGCAAATTAAGAGGTTCAAATCTACATGTTCATTTTAAGAATCCCCATGAAACTGCCCAGGCCATCAAGGGTATGCATATCTGAAAAGCCACCAAGTATCTGAAAGATGTCACTTTAAAGAAGCAGTGTGTGCCATTCCAGTGTTACAATGGTGGAGTTGGTAGGTGTGCCCAGACCCAACCGTGGGGCTGGACTCAGGGTCAGTAGCCCAAAAAGAGTGCTGAATTTTTGCTGCACGTGCTTAAAAATGCAAAAAGCAATGCTGAGCTTAAGGGTTTAGATGTTGATTCTCTGGTCATCGAACATATTCAGGTGAACAAAGCCCCCAAGAGGCACCGCTGTACTTACAGAGCTCATGGTTGGATTAACCCGTACATGAGCTTCCCCTGCCACATTGAAATGTCCTCACTGAGAAGGAGTAAATTGTTCCTAAACCAGAAGAGGAGCTTACACAGAAGAAAAACTGAAGAAGCAAAAACTTATGGCACAGGAATAAATTCAGCATAAAATAAATGCAAATAAAAGTTAAAAAAAAGATTTTAAAAAAGGCTATAACATGGCACCACACAGTGCTACTTATCTGGGGAAAAGCAAGTCCATGGCCCATCTAAGGACCTGCCCTTGAAGAAGGCTGAGCAAGGGGCCAGGTGGCAACTTCTGGGAGGGCAGCAGTAATACAAGTCCCTCAACCCAGCTACACCTTCCACCACCTCGAGTTCATTTCCCCTGTGCCAACTAGGCCTTATTTGAGTTCATATATATGGAACTTTGAATTGTGAAGTGCTCTTAACTATGAAGGACCATAATTAAAATCTAACTGTAGTAATTAAGTCACAATGGGATAAGTTAATTAGCTTGTTTTTTTCTTCTAACAAAGAGTTGGACAGTGGAGAGCCACACATTGGAGACTGGAAACAGAATCTGGGTACATTGGAAGTGGGAAATATTTGGGGTTCAGAGCATTGTGGGGAGAACCTGGGGCCATGGGTCTGGGTCTCTATCATCAGTTTCCTCATCTATAAAATGGGGATAATAACCACTCTTAATTTACGGGATTGCTGTGAAGATGAAATGAGTTTACATTTGTAAAGGGGTTAGAAATACTTGGCTGATAGGATGAGCTTGTTGCTATGTGACCATGTGTGACCTACCAGAATAGCAGTGTCATGTGATTCAACCCAAATAAATGTGTATTATTGTTGTGACTAGAGTACAAAGGACTGGGTCAGAAAAGACAAACTTGGTGATTTTTCCCCAAGGTTGATTCTGCTATAGGTCTTTATGTTGTTATTAATATCATCATACATTATTTTAAAATCTCATGTAAAATTGGGAACATTTTCCAAAGAGGTGTAATGGAAACAGCACAGATTGCACAGACAGGGAGCCCTTGACTCACAGGGCAGCCGCCCTGCTCACTAGCTGGGCAGCCATTGGAAGTGACTGGAGGTCCCCATTACCAAGGTTTTAGTCAGTAAACATGGGATGCTGTGACTCACCCAGACGACTGTGTAGAGGAATTATTAGACAGTGTATGTAAAGTACCTAGAGCAGCATGGGGCAAGCAGTGGCCCTCACTAAAAGCCTGTCCCTCTCCTCTCTCCCTCCCCACCTTCCAAGACCTGAGCCCCTGCCTCTTACCTTGGCGATGGTCATCCTGTCCCTGTTGTTGACATGAGGGGATGTGGCGCACTGGGTAAGTGTGTGGTAACTGGGATTAGTGAAGTAGTGGCTGTTGGCATTTCCACCATTGCTGTGGGGCAGGGTTTCTGCAAGAAGAGAAAGAAATGGCTAAGATGGCAGGCTCAGCTGGGCATGGTGGCGCATGTCTGTAATCCCAGTACTTGGTAGGCTGAGATAGGAGGATTGCAGGTTCAAGGACAGCCTCAGCATTGTAGTGAGAATCTCTGCAACCTAGAGACAGCCTCTTTCAAAACCAAAAATAAAATAAAAACATAAAGGGCTGGAGGTATACCTTGGAGGTAGGATGCCCCTGGATTCAATCCCAAGTTCAGGAAAAAAAAAAGATGCAGAGAAAAGAGAACCAAAATAACAGAGTAAATGTTTGGACTGCTTCCATATGGCAAGCTGGGCAGAGTCCCCTCCTGCTCAGCCTGCTCAGCAAGGCTCCTAGAAGCAGCAGGTGTCTGCCCCCTCCCTGCCTTGGTGGAAAGTGTGAAGCATTCACAGACACCTGCTTTTGGCTCTGGAGCTTGTAAGAGCTGGGACAGCATCATTCAAAGTTACTTCTGCTGTAACTGTCCTTAAAAAAAAAAACACTTGATTTCTTGACACAATAATTCTGCACTGAAAATAACCACTATGAAAATCAGCTACTTTACATATTTCCCCAGAATTGTAATATTTACAAACATGTAACAAGCCTGAAATCCTTCAGTAATTGCCCCCAAATTAATAAAGATTTTAAGTTTTCAAGTTTCTCAGTTTAAGTGGTTACTTCTTCTAATGATTGAATGTGTCACTTATAATTTTTTTTCCTTCCATGGGGACTTGTGACAGAAAGGAAGATTCAAAAGAACTTTCTTAAGGGACTGCCTTGATTATTGCTAACACCAAACAACCATTTCTTATATAACTTGGTCCTCTTCAGTTAATGACTCAGATGGGCTCAGGGAGACTCTGAGGATACTGCAGAAAGCACCCAAGGCCAGAGACAGCAGACCTGGTCCACCTCCCTGATGTGCTCCATGACCTTGATAAGCTTGGGCCCACCTGTTCCCTTTCACACATGACAAAAGCCTGGGACTGGGTGCCTGGCAAAGCCTAAATTCCCTAAATCAAAAGCAACCCGGTTAAAAACTCATAGAAAATGACCAAGTGGTGATTTTACAACTGTTGAGAAGTAAAACACATCTCTAGCAATCGATACCCTTTTTGAACATGTGATTCTCTGGGGAAGAATGGACAGAACTGGTGGACAGTGCAGCCGACCACCAGCTTCGAAGAAGCAGGGTGAAGCCCAACTTCACAAGGAGTGACACCCCCTTGGGACTCCAGCCTCACCCGAAATGGTGTAATCTGCATTGATGACCCTCACGGCAGGGGTGTAGGTCACTGCAGGCATGCTTGATTCCTTCCCCTTCTGTTTGTGTCTATAAATAATGAACAACGCCAGCAGGAAGAGAACGACCAGGACAAGGACGATGATGCCCGCGATGGCCCCGATCTGGTAGGAGTCGGCAGGGAGTGCGGTACTGGTTCTGCTTAAGCTGTTCAGATTTCCAACGATGATGACCCCAGCTAGGGAAAAGGAGAGAGGAGGCTTGAGTGAGGATGGCAATGTGCCAGAGAAGTGTTTGATCTCTATTTGCAAAAAACTACTGTGCTCATGCTTGCATGTTCTCAGCCCATGAAATGTTAATTTGGAAACAGAGCAGGAAAGAAAACTTCATTTTTAGATGTTGTTGGCTATTTGTTCCCAGACTAAGACTCAAAAAGAACACATTTGAACCCAGAGCTTCAACAGTAGCATTGGGGAGCTTCTCAGAGATTCCAATTTAAACACATAGATTGGTAATTCATTTGGGGTAATGATTTACCTAATATTTATTTTTCTTTATTTATTTTCCAGGACTGAGTTTATACAGGGCTAAATCCTAAATGTAACCAGCCTGAAATCCTTCAGTAATTGCCCCCAAATTAATAAAGATTTTAAGTTTTCAAGTTTCTCAGTTTAAGTGGTTACTTCTTCTAATGATTGAATGTGTCACTTATAATTTTTTTTCCTTCCATGGGGACTTGTGACAGAAAGGAAGATTCAAAAGAACTTCCCAACTATCTAACTTAATCTTATATTTACACTTAGTATTTCTAAGAGTAATTCTCCTTCCAAGCACACTCACTCCATTAAAAATCTAGTCCATGATCTAATCCCAAGTGTTTCCTCACAGAAGAGATTGTTCTGTGAAGAGTTCTTTTCTATGACATTAGAAATTTCTGTGACATTAGACATTATCTTCCTGATAATACCTGAGGACATCACCCCGTACCCTCACTCATTAAACTCAACATTCGGCTTTGCTTAGTTCTTTTATCAAGCGAGAAAACTAAAAGCACAGATTAGAAAGTCAAGAAGTCAGACATTTGAAACAATGACCCAGAGATTATTAACTTTCCTTGAAGCGCTTGGGCTGCAGTTTCATCATCCATAAATGAGAAAAATGATCTGCTCAGTGTAGCTGCTTTCAGCTCAAATAAATGCTCCTATCATTTTATGATTCTTAACACCACACGACCTTCTTATAAAATAGTCTTCCCCAAAACGTGGAGGACTAAGGCTATTCTAGTGAGAGTACAGTGTGTTTGTGATAATGATATGATCATGAAATGTAACATCCAATTGTGATTGCAATCAAATATAAATCATGACCCTGTAAAAGCTATTTTATGAAAGAAATCAAATGTTGCAAATATGGGTACTTACATGGTCTACAGTTTAAGACGACCCTACCCACAACGCTGGACACATTTTCTAAAGCCTCTCAGAGCCCATCTGCTTATTGCTGCCAAGAGCACCACACACAGGAACTGCCCAGGAAGTCACTTCAGAAGCATAAGAAGTACTGTCTTCAAGGTTCCATCCACCCCAGAGTCAGAAGCACCCAAATGAGACTATGCATGTAACAAACATCCCCGGGTGATTATGATACTCACCCTAGCTAAAAACTATGGGCACGCATTTCTTTAAAAGTTAGACATATGCCTAACATATGACTCAGTGACTCTACTCCTGGATATTTATGCAAGAGAAATGAAAGCACATTCTATACAGAGTCTAGTACATTATTGTTCATAGCAGCTTCATCTGTAATAGATAATAACTAGAAACAATCCAAATGCCTATAAACAAGTGAATGAGACAGCAAATCATGGTATATCCATACAATGGAATACTACTCAGTAATGAAAAGAACAGAACTATTGATATATATAAAGTTATTCAATTTCAAAATAATTTTGATGACCAAAGAAAGCCAGCCATAATGAGGATATAATATAATTCCATCTATATGAAATTCTAGAAAATGTGAACTAATCTATAATGACAGAAAGTAAATCAGTGACTGCCAGGCGTGTGGAAACTTAGTAGATGATTAATATCATCATTATTATGTGATCATTTCCTGGGTATATGCATATTTGAGAGTTTATCAAATTATATACTTTAAAAATGTGTGTTTTGCCAGGCGTGGTGGCGCACACTTGTAATCCCAGTACTTTGGGAGGCGAAGACCGGAGGATCCGGGTTCATGGCCAGCCTCAGCTCTCTCTCTCTCTCTCTCTCTCTCCCTGTCTCTCTCTCTACCTAGTGAGGCCCTCCGCAACTTTGTGAGACCTGGTTTCAAAATAAAGCATAAAAAAATAGGGCTGGGGATGTAGTGTGGAGGTAGAACACCCCTGGGTTCAATCCCCGGTACCGAAAAAAAATGTGTGTTTTATATGTTAATTATTCCTCAATCAAGCTGAAGAAAGTCCTAAGTCCAATAGAAAGTCCATGGGTTTTATTCTATATACTAGTTGTGTGCCCTTGGGGCAATGATTCAACTTCTGTAAGCTGTAGCTCCTTTATCAGTAGGACAGTAACAACAAGGCACCCGTCTGTCAACTCAATAAATAACCAGCTATGCCATGCGGAGCTGTAATGAGGATTACACTACATAACAAGTGAAAAGACTTAGCCGTGTGTCCACGATGGTCACACAGTCGTGGTGTGCAGCTGTTACCTCCTAGTGTTCTCACCTTGATCACATCGTGCGCCCTTCCATCCTGGGCTGCAGTAACAGGTCCCGGTGATGTGGTCACAGGTGGAGTTGTTCAGACAGTCACATAACTGGCGACAGCCATAGCCGTATGTTCCTGCAGGGCACTCTGGAGAAGGAGGACAAGTCCATGTAGCCCCAGTCTTGGGGATCTGGAGCCCAGGTGTGTCTTACAGTACACCCCTGCACATTAGCAGTGAGCCCTTTTGGGGGGTTCCTGTTCAGGCCGACTTGCACTGACTAGGTGTGCTGGAGCTGGCCACCGTTCCCTGAGCCATGAGGGTCTCGCGGCCCAGCTGCGCCGCGCTAGAGACTGAGCTGTCAGCACTACAGCTCCTGAGACCAGGCTGCTGTACGCCCACTTCCCCGATGCATAAAGGGTCTATGGAATTCCGTGGAACGGGTAATCACAAAGAGCGATTTGAGATGACTCCAGCAGGCAAATTGTGAGCTGGAAGGGGACCAGACTAAGAAGTACAAATTAGAGGCGAGTCCCTAAACATGCACATTTTACTGTAGGCTCAGGGCTCCTCCTAAAGACACTTCTCACTTGGATTAGCTGGGAGTGGAAGAGGGGGGAGGACACGGTTTATTGATTTCCTAGGTGAGAACTTCATTTGCCATAGAATGGTTCCGATTTTTTATTTGCAGGTTGAAGACTCAGAAACTAAAATAGTAGGATTCTTATGATGTGATGTAATAAAAGTTGGGCATGAATTTCAAAGAATAGCATGTTAAGTCTAAGAATCTTCAGGACAAAATATGGGTGTTTTTCATAAAGTGAGCAGCAGGGGGCGATGTGCTATTATTCTCAGAGTTCTCTGACAGCAGGAATTCTGTTTACACAGAATTGGGAGACAGTCTTCAAAAATATGGACATTTTATTTGATGTTCAGAGTAATCTCAAAAACACTTAAGACCTTATTTAATAAGACCTTAACCAGTTGCCTGGCATTCAAGTGAAAGTCAATTTAAAGCCATTCTGGTTTCTGTGCCTATGTTTAGACATTTATACACACACACACACACACACACACACACACACACACACACACAGTATTCATATACACAAAGAGAGGTGTACATGTGACCGTGTGACTCAGTGTCTGCCTTATTAAATGAAACAGTAATGCAAAACCAAAATTGGGCTTTCTCTGTCTTGAGCTAAGTCCTGTATATCACTCTTATAGCATTTGCTAGAGGGAAGATATGCAAGGATGTATAGAGTTCACACATAGGAGAGAGACCGCCTGGCTGCCCAGCAGATGTGAGGTCCTCGTGTGTGATGGAGGGGAGGAGGAGGAAGGATACCACATTGCCAACATCCTGCTCTGGTAATCCACCTCTCCAGGTCTCACCGCCTTGCTGAGCCCTTCCCAAGAGCACAGCCCCTGGTGAGTGGGACCGTCCTACCCCTTTTCCCGTCTCTAGGGCTTGTACCTTAAGAGCGTGTTCCCCATATAGCTCTCAGCCTTTCTGTATTCATCTTGAGTGCCAAACGAAAGTTACAGAGGAAACACTCAATTTAAAGTTCACCCTGGCCGGGCGTGGTGGCGCACACTTGTAATCCCAGTACTTTGGGAGGCAGAGACCGGAGGATCGGGGTTCACAGCCAGCCTCAGCTCTCTGTCTCTGTCTCTGTCTCATTCTGTCTCTCTCTCTCTCTCTCTCTCTGTCTCTCTGTCTCTCTCTCTCTACTTAGTGAGGCCCTCCGCAACTTCATGAGACCTGGTTTCAAAATAAAGTATAAAAAATAGGGCCGGGGGTGTAGCGCGGAGGTAGAACGCCCCTGCGTTCAATCCCTGGTACCGCAAAAATAAATAAATAAATAAATAAAGTTCACCCTGTGAGCAGATGCCTAGCTAGTGGGGTGGAAATGGAAAAACAGGATGAGTAATTCCAACAGAGCATAGTCTCTGAGCGGGCTTTTTTTTTAAAAAAAAAGATTTTTAAGGCAATATTTTGTCTTGAAAGTTAAGACTAAGTGATAGGTTGTAAGTAGAAATGGTGTAAGTGTACTATATTAAAAAGGTTGGCAAAAGAGTGGCAGTGTTCACATGGACTTGTTCCTGCACCAGCTGCTGGGGCTGGCCCTGGCCCCCAGCCCTCCTCTCCACCTGACACACTGTCCTCCTGTGTGATCCTGGGCTCCCCTCTGCCAGGAAGAAAGCCCGACTGTCTCTGAGCAGCCATGTTCCAAAAATAAGGGAGAGCCAGAAAGAACAGAATGGAAAATTTGAATTCTGTCTTCATTCTTGCAGTCACACCTACTCTACCCAGAGCACTGAATAATTACTCAGAAGAAGAATTTGGAGGGAAAGACAGCCAGCAGGGACCCCAGGGAGGAAGGTCCCAGGGAGGGGAAGTCGACTGTGCTGGTAAGGAACCAGCCATCAGCTCAAACTACATAAAAGGTGCAATAATACCACTTTAATACTTTCAAGCATCTTAGACAATTGATTCTGGGGGGGAAAACGCCACGTAGTGATGTCGTGTTCCCATACTCACTCTGCTCGCAGTGCCGCCCCATGAACCCCGTGCGGCAGGTGCACTGCCCGGAGATGTGGTCACAGTCGGCTCCATTTTGACACTGGCATATCAGTGCACAGTCCTTGCCGTAAAACCCCAGAGGACATCCTGCGAGAGGAGGGAGGATAGGGGGAGTCAGAAGCTGTTGAGCAGAAATACAGCTCCTGCCCCCAACATATCTGTGTTTAAACTTGAAGGCCACTGAGCCACTCGAGAATAAACACAATAGCGCATTTCTCAGCTTGTCATGGGCTTCTTAGAACTCCCAAGGCGGGAATCTTGCAAGCCGGTTGTAATTCACAAACAGAAGGTAGAAGAGTTCTATAGCTGTCAGTGCAGACGTCACTTGGAGGCAATACCAGTATCCTCCGCCAGCTCATCCCTAAAGCCTGTGGAACTATGGGGCATTTCCTTTCATTCTCCAATTCCTGGACTCAGATTCCATGGATTAAAATGAGTACTTTATATTAAAATTATCCCTATAGTTTGCTTGTAGTAAGAATGCCTCTAATTCTGCTACTTGTCTTGTCTACTGTGTCCATAATTAGGTAATATTATTGCCTTCATCAAAGATGTTATGCTCAACTTAAAAATAACAACTGTGCTTCACAGGTGCTTTGAAGAAGAAGAAAAAAAAAACAGTAAGTCTTCGCACTGCTCCACAATTTCCCAGGCTTAAACCACCAGGACCCTGGGCCGAAGACATGCACCAGTTCTCTGGGCTTCCATGGGCTAGCAGCTGCCCTGCAAGAGTGCTTCAGGTCTCTTGGTACAATAAAGGCTTCCATACAGGCAGGTTCAATGGTTGTTTCCAAATATTACCTGTTTCCTTCTGATGAGGTGTAACAAGAGCTCAACTTCCTGGACGCAGAGGCAGCACACAGTGCCAGCACGCGATGACAGCCCCCCAGTGTCATATGTTTATTTAGCATCTACTGTGCACCGGATTCTTTTCATGCATTCTCTCATTTAATCTTTACAGCTGCCAGAAATGCAGGGATCGATATTCCCATTTTACAGATAGGTACAGTCTATTTTAACTAAGCCCTGTGCACCCTAAGTCACATAACTAGCAAATGGCAGGATGTCAGGGCCACGATACAAAGTCAGAGTGGTGGTCATCTCTAGACCTCGTGTGGTTCCCACTGTGTCATGCTATGTCCACTTCAAAAGATCCAGTGTTTGAAGCAGGCCTTAATTATAAATAGATAGTTTTCTCTAAGGAGTTCGAAATTCTTTATAGATGGTACAATATCTGGAGAATACGTTTCGGACAACCTGTTGCCATTTCTCCCTTTCAATTTTTGGTTAAACAGCTACCCTCCCTTCTAGAAAGTTTGAAAAGTCTTGTTCAGACTATTGTCTAATTATGTTCACTAATTAGTATTAAACAAGAATTGCTGAATTTCCGACCCATCTTTTCTCCTCGGCTCACTGCTATAATTTTAAATTACATGTTATTAATAATAACTATAAACCATGTTTTCCTGTCTTTTCTCTTTCATTTAATTGAAACAAGAGGGGAAAAAAATCTTTCCCCAAGGATGCTCAGCTGTGGAATACTTTGTACATTATAGTCTATGATGCTAAAAGCTTTAAGGAAGAAAAACTGGCTAAGACAGTATGAGATCCGAGATGGGGGAAAGAACTGGAGCAGTGGTCCTCGAAGCACGGCCCCCGCTGGCATCGCCACCAGTCAACAGAAATGCAGATGCTCAGGTCCCAGCACAGACCTACTGAACGCGACACTCGGGGCGAGTCCAGCATGGTGTGCTTATGGGATCTTCCAGATGATTATGAACCTCACTAGAGGACGAGAACCACTGAACCCCATCTTCTCCAAGTTAGGTGGAGAGGCGCGTGGTCTTCAGCACCTTACGAATCTCTATCACTTATCTTAATCTATGTGCTATTAGAATAAAAGGCAGGGAATTTGATCTACAGAAAGAGGATGTGGTTGAAGGAGAAAAAAGAAAGGAATGGTATACTATCACGCCTGGATCTGTCCCACTTCAGTCTCCTCATATAACCTAGAGACAGAATACTTGGAAAGTGGTGGCTCTTAGCCACTTAGAGAAATTCAGTTGTGTAGCGCCATTGGGTAGAGGCAGCGGTCCCTCCGGCGACCCTTGGTGAGCTCAGATGGGGCATGCCATGGCGGAGGCTGTTTCCTCCTCGGATGTGGCTCCCCTGGAGAGCGTCAGGCTCGGTGCTTACTCTGAGTGCAGTACAGCCCCGTCCAGCCCGGCGTGCATTTACATTCCCCGTCGTAGGCGCTGCAGAAGGCTCCGTTGTGGCAGTTGCAAGTGTGGATGCAGTTCGGGCCCCAGTGGGCAGGTGGACACGCTAGAACCACAAGCGTGGAGGGTGTGTTAGAGTTCTGAGGCCAGCACCAAGCAGACGGAATTCCACCCACCCCTACCCAGTTCTTTGTGGGTGGTTAGCAGTGAACAGCAAGACTAAGATATCAAACCCACAATTCAAGGCAGAAACCCCAAATTCTGCACTGAAACTCGCAAGGCGAAGCTGAGCACAGCAATGGCCCGCATTCATACATATTCATTTACAACTGCAGAGTGAGGTGGTTGAGCAAGAGCTGTCTCAAGTTTACAGATTCCATTATTAAACAAACACGTGCAGTACCTACTGTGTGCCCAACACTGTTCTAGGCACAGGGAGATGGCCGAGGACAAAACAAAGTCCCAACAAAACCACCCTCTGGATGCTTCTATTTTAGGAGAGGAGGCAGGAAAACCAATCAACTGAAGAAATAATGATGGTAAGTGCCATGAAAAAATAAACTGGTAAGGAGGACAGGAAGGGTGGGAGCGCTTCTCTAAGGACAGCCTCTGTGTAGAGGGGACATGTGGACAGAGATCAGAAGGGGAAATGGTGTGACTTGGAGAGTCAAGGTCATGTCATTCGCGTCTTTGACTTCTAAATCCTGTGCTCCTCACTGAGAGTTGTCTCTGTAGGCTCGTTTTACATGCTGAGGTTCTCGGCTAGATATAAGAGTTGGTTTACTCTTAATAGGGTGGGATTGGAGGGAGGGCTAAATGTGCAATGTGTGCATGTATGATGTTCATACCCTGACATATATCAAAATGTATAATTACAATGCACCAATAAAAAAAAACTCTTAATCGGAAGAAGTAGAAAATAATAAGAACACTAAGTCATTAGAAGTCATTGCCAATGGAGGAGCAATCTCTAAGTCAGATAAAGTATCTGAGAAATAATAATGGAAGGTCATGGGGTAAAATAATTTGATTTATCCACCCCATTTTTTATTCCTACAAATGTTTCAGGAACATAATTGCTTATAAAAAGGACTATATGCAATTTATATATGGTTTGCCAGAAGGAAATGTGGACCAATAAAAATAATTAAAAAAAACTGAAGTAATTTTAAAAATGAAAAAACCTCCCATAATTGTGTAAATCATTTTTGGCCAAGAGTAAGGGAAAAATAGTAGTTGATATGCCAGGTTTAGAATGAACATTAGAGTGGATTTTCTAAAGACAACGCCCCCACTGTACAGATGAAGAAACTGAGGTCTAATAAAGATTAGTAATGACTTGTCCAAGGCCACACAGATTAATACGAACATTTGTTATTTATTAGGTAAGTAAGCTTCTCTCTTTTAAGTCAGCAGCAAGACTCAGGGTAAAATCGATTAAAGTGTCCAGCTCATCTGATGCTCGATGTAGCACTATTTACCTAAAACAACCCGTTTTTTAAATGACATTTAATATACTTGCAAATCCTTTGTGCCCATAATATACTTTCCCAAGGTAACCCACTTGCATAGACTTGACTTCTTATATTGGTTATGATCAGAGAATGGGAATAAGAATCACTGAACTTTTATATTCCCAAAAGGTAAATGGAGAGACGGGGCTTTAAGAAACCATTCCACCAAGGACACCTGCCCCTTTAAATGCACCCCTTTAATTTTTCAAAAGTCTCTTTTTTTTTTTTTTTTTTGCTGTGCGGACTTTTCTCTTTTTAGACAGGCTGAGAGTCAGCCAAGAAGAAATATTAAGATGGTCCCACAGAGTTCATACGGGAATCAATGAAGTCAATGATCCCACGAGAAGCGAAGGCTTTTGCCAAATAAATCAGCTTCCTCTGGGGTGACGGTGGGGACAGGCAACACTATTGTCTCCATTCATACTGGTGTTCCACTTTTGTTCCCTCCAACACATTCCTCCTCCAAATGAGGAAGTGCCCAACTTCCAAAATAAAGAGTACTTGAGATGGAGCAAAGGGTATCTATCATGTAATGGCAATGATATTTGCGGCCTTTTTTTGTCTCTAAACCCTGCCATACATTTTCAGTATCTATTCCTCGACCTGTCCACATGCCAACCTGAATCAGTCAGAGTCCTGCGGCACATGTAGATTTGAACAGATTGCTGTTACTCTTGAAGGGATAACCCGCCCCCCACAAATAGAATGAAACATGGGCTAAGGACTAGCACATACTTCTTTCACTAAAGAGCTACACTCCCAAGATCAGTGGACTCTGTCTCCTTATTCCTCAGAAATGGGGTACAGTTTGCACTATGTCGCTGTCAATATGACTTACATTATGATATGAGACTATAATGCACCAATAAAAACACGTTAAAAATAAATGGGGCACACTTTGCACTACTTGAGAAAAATAACACTGAGTAAAAAATCTTCAGACAAAAATATATCACTCATCAATTAATATTTACAGATTGGTTATAATCATCAATTAATATTTACAGATCGATGTGGAGTCTGAATTAAGTGGTCAATAAACCACCGTTTATTTAAAATCAGTGCATAGTCATTCTTTGATTTCTTTTTTGTGCATGATGGGTGAATCCAATATAAGCTGAACATGTGCTATGAAATTTATAATGAATGGGACCAGATTACAACCATACATATGCTGTCCTTGGTTAAAAGTTGAATACTCTTAGAAGTTGCACTGACTCTTTCAAAGCATTCGCCACTGGCTTGTGGTCACTGTCATCTTTTCATGTCATTGATGATCTAAGAGTCATTTGCACACTTTCTCCACACAACCCCTCTCTGGAATACAGCAGTCAGGAAGCTCCTGGAGGAAGCCAAGGAGGAGGGGAGCCTGTGAGCTACGGTGAGGCGAGTGGTCTACTCAGAAGCCTTATAGGTTTTATATCATTTAAATTCTACTTCTTCATTTGTCTGCAATTAACTCTCCAGATGAAAACAAATAAGTGGCTTCTAAATACACTTATGTTTGTTTTAAACTGATGGATGGTGAGTCACTAAAAAGTGAATAAGCAAACTGTTAAACACTCAGGTTCTTTGCAAGAAATCATTCGGATTTCGATATAGGATTTAGAGCTAGAAATCATTCGGATTTAGATATAACTTGCATAGAGCTCTTAGTGGAAAGAAAGGGATTTAAAAACTAAAATGCCTTTTATAATTGGTCACCTATTCTTTCTTGATTGTATAAACGCCATACTTCAATTCTAAGACACTCTTAAATAAGAATGGTTGACCAGTCATCCTGCAAAGAGACTTACGTTGAGAGCAATCACTGCCGATCCAGCCCGGGTAGCACTGACAAGATCTGTCAATGGGGTTACAGGTACCGTTGTTGGTGCAGGTGCAAATTCCTGCACAGTTTTTCCCGAATCTGCCACTAGGACACACTGTGAATAAGCCACAGGTCAGTAACTCATAGTCATACCCCATCTCTCAGCACCCTAATCCCTGACAATAGGAAACGACTTCAAAGGTCAACGGCCTGGCTGCCTGGTTGGTAGCTGTCTCTATTGATAGCATCCCTCATCTCAAATGAGCTCATTTTTACAAACGCATGAAGCCAGAGACTCATTAAGGCATCGTAGACCAGAAGACATGTGGTGACGACCACATGTCCAGAAATCAGACTTCATGGCTTCTCACTCAGAGAGTCAAAATCCTTCCTGGTATTGATTTTTAGGGGAGAATGTTTCCAATTAAAACTGAAGAGTAGCACAGCTCAGAGAATAAGGAGCTTTTTCTGGTCTGGCAAGCCCAGGTTTCCAAAGCTCTAAGGTGTTTTCAGAAGCTGCAGACACAGACTACCAGAATTCATCAATAGTGGATGGCTGAAACTGTGTTCTTCGGGAAATCTGAGAACAGAGAGCATGGGGCTCACTCTTCCCCATGCAGCTACCTCTCCAATGCACTCTTATGCCTTACCTTCATTGCAGAGGGCCCCTGTGAAGCCAGGCAAGCAGTCACACAGGCCTGTGATGTGGTGGCAAGGCCCGCTGCTATGAACACACTGTGGGCACGTCTGGCTACAGCGGTGCCCATAAAACCCAGGGGAGCAGACTGAAAAAGAATGGAAATCGACAGTTATATTTCCCAGACACATTGATCTCACATTCCACATAAGGATCTAGTTAAAGAGTTGGAGGAAAAAAAAACTTTAAGAAAATGGTGTTGAGAATTTTCCAAGTATAAAACAAGAACATCAACAGAAACAAGGGTGATCTTGAATAAGGAAGAGAAGCCACTCAAGTCTGAATATCTCCAGTACAAGCAAATGTGTGAGTCCTCTCTCTTTCTCTACATAGGGCCCCTATCATTAGTTCAAGGCAGCACATGGAGCAGGGGCTCATAGAATTCTTGTTGCACAGGGGCTGGGATGTAGCTCAGTGGCAAAGCGCTTGCCTTGCAAGTGCAGCGCCCTGGGTTCGATCCCCAGTTCCAAAAAGACCAAAAAAAAAAAAAAGAATTTTTGTTGAACAAATAAAGAAATGAAAAAAGATTAAAAATTGTAATACTGGTTATGTCTCAAATATATTGTCGATCCTTTATTCTTAAGGAATCAATCAGTACTGGCAATAAATATAGCAGTCAAAATTAGACCTTTCCCCTCGAAACGGTCTAGGTTAATGATTTGTGACCGGAGAGCATGTAAGAAAATGCTATGCTCTTAGGTTCTACTCAAACCTTTATTGGATTTAAATATAGGATGACTGCATAGAGCTCTTAATAGAAAAGGAGGACAAGTTAAAAATTAGAATAGTGTATCTTTAATTAGTCATAGATTCTTTTCTGATAACATTTACTAAAAGATTAAGTCAAATGTTACAGATCATTTTGTAACTCAAAAATTCTATTGACCAATGTCAACGGCTCCCATATTTCACTTTGCAATTCTATTTCCCCCACAGCCCTGACATTAGTACTACTAGCAGGATGTGTGATTTGCCTCAAGGTTTGGCTGATGTTGGCTTCTGGTAATTGAGGTAAGACCCATGCCAAATCGCTGAATAAAATATTTACAGGTCAGTGGATTTCTGGAACACCATTTGCAAGCTCTACAGAAAAAAATCAAGGATAACATCGGGAAGATGCTGCCAACAAGGCAATGAAATCATTACTGGGAAGAAGTGGTTAAAACCCCATCTGTTAGGCTAGTCCTGAAGGTTGAAAAGAATAAAGTTGTAGGGGAAGTATTCCTGAGGACAGTTCTGCATAGGACAGGTGGCCTAGTACACCAACTTGGGCTGGTGACTGCAACAGTTCAGTCTAAGTTGAGTGGCAGGGTAGAAGTCTTTATTCTGTAGATAGTGCCCAGGGAAAGGCAGAAGGGAATGATTGCTAGATGAGACACTTACTTCTCTGACAGGTGGTGCCTCGGAATCCTGGTGCACACTCACAGATGCCGTCGTCTGGGGAACACGAAGCCCCATTTTTACAGTAGCAGGGCAGGGAGCAGTTGGGGCCCCAGCGTCCCTCGGCACACACGCTGTCACAGTGAACACCTGGAACAATGCACATGGGGCAGGTGAGGGAGAGGCAGTGGGGGGGCTTCTGCCAACGCCAATTCAAAGATGAGGGCTAAGCTCACAGTATTTAAACGGAGTGTCACGGGCAACAATGAGCCGAGGTGATTTAAGATTTAAAATCCATTTGTCATCTTATATAACCCAACGCATGGTATCATCATAACATTAAAATAATACCCAGAACTATTTCTGTGCAGTCATGAAGAAGGAATAAAATCCATTGCTATATTGATTTTTCTTCTTTAATAGGAAGGAGCAACAGGGAAGCCCAAGGGCTCTGTCTATTGAAGACAAAATTTATCAAAAATACTATTGATTTCCTCTTTCCTCACCCATTCTTTGTTTTCACAGAGAAATGAACAAAGTGTACAATGATAAGACACAACACATCATGGTTAAATTGTCTACACCAAGAAAACCCGACCCTGGAGTAAACAAATAAACACAGACTTGAACTATTTTGATGATACATTGTGCACCAAATTCCTTGTTAAAAATTTAATCTCAGGTTGGACAAGTGTAAGCAGAATTTCACAACTAACATTAATTATAGCTGTCGTCTAACCTATCAATTACTATGAAACTGTATGTAGATGTTTAACTCCCACTTTGGAAACAGACAAATTTTAGAGTCAGTCATGAGCACATAAACAAATGCCTAAAGGAAACATTTAAAAAAAACAAGGTTGCAAAAATAAAAATGCTTTTATTTGAGGTAAATGGGAGTCTTTCCAAAATGTGTATTTGAAATACAACAGAGGATTCTTTTTTCTAAGTCAGAATTCTTCACAACTCAAAGAAACGTTCTTCCCATTGAAAAGCAATGAGCTACAATTAGTAGTGAGCTGGCGACTGCTGGCCCCAGACCAAATGAAAACACGAGAGGCCCAAGCGCACACACCCTCTAGGATTCCAGAACATTAACAACTGCCCAGCACCAACGACTCTAAGCAGTTACCATTTTTGCTTCCAAAGCAAGGAGGAGAAAAGTTATCCCGGCCTGAACCTTAACACAGAAGCAGTCTCAAACTATAACAAGGAGCTACTAATAACAAGGATGCTACTAATTGGCACACAGCCATTTCTGCCGAATAATCATGCTCCATTTTTACTATTTTTCTCCTTCTGAAAGTCTCCCTCACAGTAAAGGCTATTAAGAGGGCATGAAAGCATGCAGACCTCATTGTGTCTACCTTGAGTCAACAACAGACTTTTATTTCAGCTCAGATTGCAGCTGAAGAAAGGATACCAAGTCCGTTTACAAAGCTGATTGGCGTTTAAATGTTTCCATAGGATAAAATATGGAATCTGGGCCTACTGTGGTTTTTTTTTTGTTGTTGTTCCCTTGTGTTTACAGATATACTGTTTTTCGAGTCTCTTCTGGAAAACTGAGATAGAACTGCAGACTTTACCCTCTGCAAATGTGATACACCAGCCGTAGAGTCTTAGCTAATATCTTTACCAACGCCCACACTAGGCAGAAACACCAAACTTACTGAGAAAGCTGCACACCTAAACTTTGTTTTCTGAAAGTAAAGAAAGTACCAACGAGGGAAACCTGCTATCTTCACCTTCAACTCAACTTCAGGTCCTAAGTGCTGACTCTGAGCTAGGGCTCCTGTTTAACGGCAGCTAAGATGGGGACACCTACTTCATAGAGAGTCAGGAACCACTGTGCATTGTGCTCTGGAGCCATTCAGGCAAATCTCAGCGAGAAGTTCGAGGAAGTGGAAGCTGAGTAATTATCTGGTTAATGTGACGATAATCCTGATAATTAGTTCTGACTTTTGATGTTTTTTTGGGGGGGTGGGGTTTGGGAGACTGAGATGTGTCCATTTATGGTGATTTAGTTTATCAGCGACTTACTACTTCACATTACAGTTATATTAAATTACTACTTCACATTACAGTTAAATTCAGTTAAGACGGAGTGGAGTACACTACAGGTCAAAAGAATATGCTGCTTTTTTTTACATTATAGGTTATCATGGTGTGTGTGTGTGTGTGTGTGTGTGTGTGTGTGTGTGTGTAACTGGGGATTGAACCCAGGGGTACTCTACCTCTGAGCTACACCCTCAGCTCTTTTTCGTTTTTATTTTGAAACAGGATCTTTATAAGTTACTGTCCACTGGCCTCAAACCTGTGATCTTCCTGTCTCAGCCTCTCAAGTACTAGGATTACAGGAGTGTGTCCCCTCGCCTAGCTAGGTTATCATGATTTATGTATATCTTAGCAAATTCTCAATCAGAGCATGTTAAAAAAATAACTAAAGGCCAGATTGGCAATCTGAATACAGTGATCCTTTTCTTCATATCCGATTCCTCTTGCCTTAAGAGGCGTGTCCCGTGGGTTAGCATAACCATCAGTCATAATCAACTTTATCAAGGTAATTTCCATACAAGCAACAAGGCCCAAGATACAGCAAGGAGTTGCCTTGCAAAGATAAGCTTGTTTCACATGATTTCCCATCATTTTATTTCTAGAAACTCATAGGGCATTCTACAGGTCATCTATCAACTTTTGGTCTCCAATGTTATAAGCATATTTCAGCAGGACCAAGCTTTCTTTTAATTGACTTTTACTTTAGGACTACAAGGCAATCTTTCCCTTGAAAATAAATCATAAACATTCTATTTCCAAGCCCCTCTTTAAAATTTAAGCCCTTTCCTTTTACTCTGTCATCAGTAAAAATGCGTCATTTTGCAGACATTAATACCTAATCTATTAAACAACAAATATCAAGAGTGTCTCAGCCGAGGGAGGGGGGCATGTCCAGGAAAAAGTGGGAAGCGGCCTTTCTCCCTGGGCTGCATCCTTTCTCCCGTTGCGACTCCTCTCCTCCAATCCTCTGTGCCTCCTGCCACCCTTGCTTGTATCCAAGAGTCAGGGAAAGACAATGTAAATCTACTATTGCTGAGATGTACTCACTCTGGGGAATATTAATATTTTATAAGTGCATACATTTTAGGAGCCCAAGAAATAAATATCTAATTGTAGAATTTCAGGCAATGGGGCTCATGGAGGGAATACTGGGCATGTGCTTCTCTAAGTGACACCTCGGTATAAGGCTGCGGTTTTAACCTCTGTGTAAGGACAGTGCTACAGTGAAGCGTACAACAGGATACAGAGTTGTTAAGTTTGCTTTAATCATTCATATATATATATATGAATATTACATATATCATTCATATAAATATGAATTATTATATAATCAAATTTTATATGTATCAAATTATATATATATAAAACTTGATCTCTCCTCTCTTTCTGATATTCTGTAATTATTTCTATTGATTTCATCTTATTCTTTGCCAATTCTGCTAGAGGCCTATGAGACACTTTTTTGCCCTTGTTTATCAAAGATATAAAAGAGAATTTAAGTCAATACATGCTCAAGTAGTCCAGCTAGATGCTGGCTTGCTAGTGAGAAATTCTTTAAGGATGCTAAGTCTGGGGTGTTAATGGCTCCAGATTAGACACCCCCACTCTGTCTGGGACCAGGATAAGGGAACGAGTGTTAGAAGTAAATTTTTATGGCATCGTTAAAAAAAGACATGTAGTTGAAAGCAGCTGGGCAAGGCAAATTTTACTTTTTGCAAAAAGGGGCCAGGGGTGGTGGCGC
>PVJS01000791.1:42195-54874 GCA_004027185.1 Glis glis
CCCCAGTACCGCAAAAAAAAAAAAAAAAGGGTTCCTGTCACCAGGAAGGTCTGGCGTGCAAGGAACAACATGGGGGCGGTTACTGGGCATTTTATCTTTAGCTCGGGGCTTCTGTGCTATGTTTCTATTGGTGGGAACACAGCCTCACAATCTTTACGCCATTGGCTGAAGGGGATGCCGGGGGAGGGGCTGGCACTCACAATTTTTAGGAAATGCTATCTACAAAAACACAAGCACAGGTACACAAATACAGTTACACAAATGGCAGCTTTACAACATGGCGCCCGAGTCAAGCCGTTCCTTTGATAGAAAAGATCTATTTCTCTCATGAGCTGGCTTGTGAATGAAGGAAGAGGGCTCCGGGCTGAAGGAACTGAAGTTGCATGACTCAGAGGCCCACGGAGGTAGATGCCTATCCTTCAGGAATTGCGAGCAGTGGGTACTGAGTCTCGGGCTGGGAAGAGCAGGTGAGGTATGTGGGCCACTGGGCAGGGTTCACATCGAGAAAAGCTGAGGAACGTGAACTACCTCCCGAAGGGCCCTCGTAACAGGGACCCAACGAACAATCTCTAAGCAAGAGGAGGCATAACTAACTTTGTGTTTTATAAACAGAAGGAAGAGAGTTTGACGGTGAGTCTAGAAGAAAGAAGATAAGTCAGGTAGACTTTTGGAGTTTCCCAGGTGATGAAGGATAAAAATTACAAAGCCCTGAACTAAATTAGAGGCAGCTGGGATGCAGGCTAGGATGAATCCTGGAGATGGAGAAGATGTGGATGCAGAGTTCCTATGTTTCTTACCCCACCCCAGGTAACTAATTAATCCTGGCAGTCCCACAAGAGAGAGAGATGGTACGTGTTTTTCATCACCACAGTGGCTAGTGCACAGACAGTGTTAAATAAATATTTGTTGAATGAATCAAAAAGCATGGTTCCTCTTCTGTATGTGATAGTCAGGACCACTGTCCATCTGGATGTAGCAGCCGCAGCATCCCTTGCTTTCCTGAAAAAGTCTTGATTCCAACCAGAAAGCACAACATATTTACATTGTATGTAAAACAGGGCTGACCCCCTCCAGCCAAGGGATGGAAATGCCTGTCTGGCTTCTTTTTGAGAAGGTGTACTTTCAGGAACTGTGTTTTTTAATGTTAGCCCAGATTATAGAGCAACAGAAGAACTAGGAGACATCTTAAGGAAGTTTCTTTAGAATGTCTAAAAAAGAACAGATAAAAAGCTTCACCACTAGTTGTTTCAGGAAATAACTTGCTGAAATGTTTGGAGGAAGGGGCAAACTGGGAAGGGGGTAGCTTGCAATTTGTGGCGATCTCTGGTTCAATGGAAGCATTTTTTTTTTCCTGATAAGTGTTCTAATGCTGATAAGATCAGTAAGGGACTGTTTTTTGCCAGGACTGTGGACAAAGAACTCTTTGATAGCCTTCTGCAAGTTGCTAGGCAATGGCTGAATGGTTGTGATAAACTTCAGCTAAGCAGCTCTAAAGAAATGTTCGCGCATTTAATGCCTGATGCATTACGCCAGTGGCCTCAATGTTAAATCGGCATTCACTGGCCATTTGTGATCATGAATGCAGTAAATAAATCATCCGAGGCGTCATTATTTCCTCTCTCTGATATATAGCCCCAAATCCTTGTCTTGCTTAATTGTTTATATTCTTATACCAGCATTGCAATATTTGGGGTGTTAGTGAATAAAGGAAGCAATTTCAATTCAATGTCTTGGTTCTGGGCAACAAGCTTTTAAACATATATTAGAATAAAGAGAGATACTTGTTAATAATAATTGGGTTTGGCAATTATAGGAGGGAAGAACTATAGCTTTGAGTCATAGCACTTTTTCTACTTTGCTAATCCTCAAACCAACAGAGCGACAGCCTAGAGTAATGTACTGTAGAGAAGTTATTCACCCAGGTATCTGTCTCTGTCCATGAAGTGTCTGCCCTGATAGAATGTGAGTTTCTGCAGCACAGAGGTTGCCACCATTTATCTCCGTGTTCCCAGTACCCAAGCAGGATGGTGGCATAGAACTTGGAGACATTTGACAAGTGGTTGTTAAATCAAATCTTTCTATTTGGATGCTAAGGGTTTTAAAGATCCACTAGAAAAGAATCTGCTTCATATAGGTAACCAAGTTGAGAAAAAGTCTTGATCAGTCATATAAACTAGAAATGTCTGCCGGGCGTGGTGGCGCACGCTTGTAATCCCAGTACTTTGGGAGGCGGAGACCGGAGGATCCAGGTTCGTGGCCAGCCTCAGCTCTCTCTCTCTCTCTCTCTCTCTCTCTCTCCCTGTCTCTCTCTCTCTCTCCCTCTCTACTTAGTGAGGCCCTCCGCAACTTCGTGAGACCTGGTTTCAAAATAAAGTATAAAAAATAGGACCGGGAGTGTAGCGCAGAGGTAGAATGCCCCTGCGTTCAATCCCCGGTACCGCAAAAAAAAAAAAAAAAAAAAAAAATATATATATATATATATATATGTCTGCATTTGCAGCTGCAAGACAAAAGTACTGGGGAGCACCCTGACTTTACTCTGGACCCTGATAAAAGCAGACAGGAGGAATGCTGGGCAGATTGAAAGATCTGGTAACTTTGGCTTTTTCTGTAGTTTTCTTGGGGGGAGGGGAGATGAGCATCTCCCTCCATCCTCACTCCCCCCCCTTCTGCCTTTCTATGACTCCCTCCCTTAAAACCACACAGTTACCTGCAGACACACTCCCCACCCCTCAGTACCCAAAAGGGTTGGGTCCATGCATGTTAATTAAATTCATTTGACAACCTTATAACTCCAAGTTGAATTTGCACGTGTATGTCACTGGACAAAGGAAAGTGGATCTCCCCTCACTGTAACAGTTCAGGCATCACTAAGGTGATCCTTGGGACAGACCAACCCCTGAAGCAGCAGTCCACTTACTCCACTGTTCATGTGTGTTTGGGGACACTTGGAAAGGGGGCCTGTCCACGTGGAGAAGGACTGGGACCATTGCAGGCCCAGCTCTGCCTGCTGGGGAGAGTAGGGAAGCTGGATTCTTCTCATTGTCTTGCCCACAGGACTCCTCCCTCCAGTCTTCCCTTCTCGGCTAGGCTCAGATGAGCGCCCCCACTCCTCTTCTATTCTCCTTTCCCCTTCTGACCACTGTGCCATGCCTCGCTCGTCTCTGTGTCTCAAAAGGCCAAGAGGTTGCTATGGTATCCTGATCCCTTTTCTACCAATTTAGCATTCAAAGTGTATTCTTAGTGTAAATGTATATTTAAGTCTTCTCATTCACCATTGGTTATGAGGCTTCTGTCAACAAAATGCTCCCATGCACCCCAAGTTCTTCAATAATTATAGTATTAAAGTATGGCAAATGCCACTCAACATGCTGGTAATGGCCTGCACTACTGAGCAACTTTTTACATGATAGACTGGACCACCGAGTAAGGCTGTGTAGACTGTACACTACAGATGCGCCCCAGCCAAGGGGTAGATCAGGGAAGAGATACAGCCCTCGCTCCATGTGCCAAGGAGGGCATCCTGAAGGATTTCCAAATATTTTCCAGATTTGTATGAAACTGGACTGATAGGAGTTCCATCCTCCTCCTCCTGCTCCTCCTTCTTCTCCTCTTCCTCCTCCTCCTGCTCTTCCTCCTCTTTGTGTTCTTCTTCCTCCTCCTCCTCCTCCTCCTCCTCCTCCTCCTCTTCCTCCTCCTCCTGCTCTTCCTCCTCCTCCTGTTCTTCCTTCTCCTCCTCCTGTTCTTCCCACTCCTCTTCCTCCTCCTCCTGTTCTTCCTGCTCCTCCTCCTCCTGCTCTTCCTGCTCCTCCTCCTCCTGCTCTTCCTGCTCCTCCTCCTCCTGCTCTTCCTCTTCTTTCCCATCCACCCTCCCAATTCTCATTGTGTAGGTGCAGTGACAACCTGGAGCATGCACGTGAGGAGTGTTTCCAGGTGACAGTGATCTTAACCAGTGTTGGAAACCAGGCTACAGTCTGCACATGTCCCTGGACAGCTGGAATGAAATCTTGATTAGCTGTAGTGCTCAGATAATGGGTATTCTGGCTGACTGAACTCAGAGCAGAAAGGAAGAAATAAACATCAACCTGTTTCTATCAGGTTGATACTTAAAGCACATCACTCCACTACTCTGGAAATAAACAGGTACCTTTACATATCTATCTATGTACAAATAATATTACATTGACATCTGAAATTTCACAATAATCATTTTGAAAAGATAGTCTCATTTTACAGCAGTGTGTGTGTGTGTAGCAGAGGTGTAGAAGAAGGAGTCCAGGACATAGCCTATATCCTTGATGCTATTCCATTTTTCCTCATTTTTCTACTGCAATCTTCCCCTTTTTGAAAAAATAGTATTAGCTAAAAATGTTATTAAACTAAGGTTTTAAATAACCACACATAATAAAAAGTACACATCCTTTTTTTAAAAAAAAAGGTACATTTCTTTTGGAAAGAGTAGCTGGGATATCAAGTGCAACTTTTGTTTTGGTTAATTTCCACAATAGTGCATTTGGAAGACTTATTTTATGACTAGGTAAAATAGGACTATCAATTAGAGTAGAAATTTAAACATTTCAGTTCCTTCAGGAGAAAAAGACACTCAAACGCTATGCTGATCCACATGGTAAGAAACAAGCAAGGCTTCCTGGGTATCAGGTCAGGGCGCGACTTCCTCAATGTGGACATGCTGGTTTCCTGGTAGGGAGGGATAAGGTTCTCTCCACCCTTACCTCTGGCTCCAAACCCACTTGATGGTCCACTGACATGGAAGAGCCCAGGGCCCTGTGTTAGTGTGCACTGACTTCTTCACAAAGCCCCGCGGTTGCTGCCACACACTGCCGCCCTCTCTAGTGAGACTTAATGTGTCACCACCTAGAGCAATCTTAGCAATGGCAGGAGAGGAAACAGAACCACTTGCTTCCCTGGGCTTATGTTAACGATTTGGCCCCAAATCTAGTGCCTAAGGCAAAATCTTGTTTATCTTGAGAAAGGTACAAACTGGGAATTTACTCAAAACCAGTTTATTGATGAAAAATTATGAGTCTATCCAGTGTTGACAATAAAATGATGTCCTGTGTAAATAGTGGACAGTCAGCCGGGCGTGGTGGCGCACGCTTGTAATCCCAGTACTTTGGGAGGCGGAGACCGGAAGATCCGGGTTCACAGCCAGCCTCAGCTCTCTCTCTCTCTCTGCCTGTCTCTCTCTCTCTCTACCTAGAGAGGCCCTCCGCAACTTCGTGAGAACCGGTTTCAGAATAAAGTATAAAAAATAGGGCCGGGGGTGTAGCGCGGAGGTAGAATGCCCCTGGGTTCAATCCCCAGTACCGCCAAAAAAAAAAAAAAATAGTGAACAGTCTGCTCTTTTCTTTTAGGAAAAAAAAAGTCAAATCTTGGTCCAATTGTAGGGTGTTTGGGGAACTTTCTTTTCCTCTAGATATGTTCGCTTGTACCAAGTGTGTTCTGTGAGTGTGGCAGATAGGCTAACAGTAGGCTTAGATACCAACAGATGTCTGCACACCAGCAGCACACACAGAGGACCCAGAGGCAGGAGGCACTGACAACTGAGCTGTCCTAGGAACAATAAAGACATACAGGTCATGAAGCAGAGACAGTGGCCTGTGAGGCAGCAAAGCTTCTTCCCTTTGGGGGAGCAAGCCAGTCACAGATGGGCAGAGGATTATGAGATTCCATTGTGTGGCAAGCCACTGCATCCCCACAGGAGCCTGGTAGGTCTACGGCCAGATGGAGTCATCTGTCTTACCCCATGACCCAGACTATGGAATGCAACGAACACATTTTGTGGCTGGCTACAGGCCAAATCCTCTCTTGCTTTTTCTCACATATACAAGTGTGTGCCTTTTACAGGCTGATTCTAAATCATCAAAGCAGGTGGACACCTGAGTAGTGACTGGTGTGTTCAGGGACACCACACATTCCTCTACATTCATGAGACGCACGTAGATTTGGTGGCATATGACCCAAAATGAATGATGTCACCTCCTGGTTAGAAATATTCTGAATTTGACAGAAGTTTCAAAATGTTATTTTGCCTTACTGTGGTCATTGAGAAATCAGTACTGGTCAGTCCATTTGAGAACTTCAAGAACCCTGGTGGAGTCACAAAACCTGGTTTGATTCCTGGTGTGGTTCAGTTTTGACACTTAGTAATGGAGAGCCAATAGAAACAAGGGGACCATGGATTTTACATTGTAAAGTCAGAGCTTTTGTGAGTCAAGAAGGAACCAAAGGGTCAGGAAGGCCTCGTGTCTGTGGGTAGCTCTTAGCGACAGAAAATAAAGCCCTTTGCACCAGGCGTGGCCTGTTTCTCAAGGTATCTCAGACAAGCTTTTGACAGTTCACCTCAGTTTACTTATATTAGAAAAATACAGAAGCTCTCAACACATTCTAAGAGATTGACAGACAATACTGAAGAGGCTGCTGGTAACATCTATGCTTATGGATCTAAAGACTTATGGTTAAATTGGCAATACTCCCCCATTTGGCCTATAGAATGAATTCCCTGTTCAATTTCTACCTCGCTTCTTTGGAGCAATTGACATGTCGGTTCTAAAATTCATATGGAAATTCAAGAAAGCAAGAATAGGCAAAACAATCCTGAAAAAGAACAAAGCAGGAAGACTCACATTTCTCAATTTTAAAACTTCTTAAAAAGCTGCAGTAATCAAAATGGTATGGTACTGGCATAAGGATAAACATATAGACCAATGGGATAGGCTACAAAGTCCAGAAATAAACATTCTCACATTTATGGGTAAATGATTTTTGAGAAAGGTATCAAGATAATTTGATGGGGGAAAGAACAGACTTTTCAAGTAATGGTGCTGAAACAGCTATATATCCACAAAGCACAAGAATAAAGTTTGGCTCCCTAATCATACCATATAAAAATAAATCAAAATGGATCAAAGACCTAAATATCAAAGCTAATACTATAAACAATTTTGGAAGAAAACAGGCATAAATGTTTGTGACCTTGGAGTAGGCAATGATCTCTTATATTTGACACCAAAACACAAGTTAACAAAATTTATAAAAGAGATAAACTGTATTTTATCAGAATAAAAGCTTTTCTACTGCAAAAGACACCATCAAGAAGGGTAAAAAAAGAAAAGAAAAACTCAAATAGAAGAAAATACTTTCAAATCATATATGAAAAAATACCTTAATATAAAATATGCAAAGAATTATTCCAACTCAATGATAAAAAGAAAAACAACCCAAATTCAAAATGAGCAAATGATCTCAATAAATATATCTACAAAGAATATATACAGACGGCCAATAAATGCATGAAAAAATCCTCAACATCATTAGCCATCATGGAAATGCAGAGCAAAAACACAATGAGATAGCATTTCACACCCACTAGCATGGCTATAATGGAAAAGACAGATGTGTTGATGAGGATATGGACGAGCTAGAACCCTCATACGTTGCTAGTGGGAATGGAAAGTGGTCCTAGAAGAAGGAAAGTGCTTTTGCTCATGATTTATGAGCTTGGAAGATGGCACTAAATGTCCAAGCATGCACACAGTTGTGAGCAAAAACATTCTTCTCCTAGGACCACTGTCGACTTGATAAACTTCCCAGCTAAAATCATGAAGCCACATTTTAAATAAGGAGAAATTCCCATCCTATGGTTCAAAAATTTATACTCATCCATATTATGGATTTGTCATGGTTTGAACATAATTATAAGAAAAAGAAGGTCTTAAAAATTTTATTTCTAGGAAAGAACATTTAAATATTTGCCTACTAATTATACCAATATTATTATTTAATATTTTTGTCTCACTAGGGTGACCCCAGTTATATTCTTAGGGTTTATTGCAATCTTTTGTTTTCTCTCAATGCTCAATTATACCAGAGTTCTTGCTGAGTTCTTTATAGTAATTCACATTTCTTCCATCTTACTGGCTTAAATCCTGACAATTAGACCCTACAAGTAAGCTCAAGAGGATTGCCTGCCCCCGCACAAATCAACAACAAAAAATCAGCCCTGGGTTACAGGTTAATTAAACCCATTTCATGGCTAAAAAAAATGTGTCAGTTTGCTATAGATTTGACTGTATTTCCTTCTTTTTTTCTGAAAAGCTGATTTATATGTTTCTCTTGGAAGGAGCAAGGGACAGAGGTAGGCATGAAGTTGGTGGGTCTCCCCTTCCAAGCAGTGGCCCTTGACTCTCACCTGACCACCCAGGGAGACAGCGGCAATGGCCCGAGGTAGGGTGGCAGCCATCTGCATGGCTGCAGTCACAGCGCTCAGCACAGTTGAGCCCATACGTGCCATCCTGCGAGGAAGAGATCAAAGACAGCAATGAGAACCTGGGAAATCCTACGAAGGAGACAAAAAGGCCATGGCCCCACTTCAGATACAGTGCCTGTTCCCCAAACACCCTCAGGGGCACGCACTACAGTCACGGCTCCAGGGTCGTTTTGGCCCCCAGAATGTAGGCTCCAAGATGTCAGCGTTTTGGAATCATTCAGAATCATTATGCCTGACATAATGGCTTGGACATATGAATGATGAAACCAAATTTTGACAAAATGCACATTAATTAAAAGAACTTGATCTTACCATAAGCCACAACGCATAAAAATATTCTCCTTCATTCCTAAAGATTTCTAGAATACGTTCCTTTCTTTAGTGGAAAGGAAGGGCCCTGGTCCACATAAATAAGCTATAATTTTTTTTTTTTTTTTTTTTTTTTTTTTTTTTTTTTTTTTTTTTTTTTTTTTTTTTTTTTTTTTTTTTTTTTGCGTGTGGTACCGGGGATTGAATCCAGGGGCGTTTTACCTCCGAGCTACACCCCCGGTCCTATTTTTTTTATACTTTATTTTGAAACCGGGTCTCACGAAGTTGAGGAGGGCCTCACTAAGTAGCTGAGGCTGGCCTCGAACCCGGATCCTCTGGTCTCCACCTCCCAAGTACTGGGATTACAAGTGTGAGCCACCACGCCTGGCCATAAGCTATAAATTTTTTAAAAATATAGTTCTAATTAAATTAAGTTCATTTCCATAAGTTGTCAGTGGGATACATGATACTATAAAGAAAAATGAAGGTCTTTTGTTACTTTTTTCCTAATAAATATCCTCCTTTCCAAGAAAAAGTCAAAACCACATGAAATACACTCAAAATCCTAAGCCTAGATTGGCACACCCTCTCACCCTTCCCTTGTGGATCTGGTACATATATTTCACGGTGGACAGTTCAGCAGAGATGACTCTCTGGTGAACATGATCATTTCATTTATGGGAGAAGAGAGGAAAGCTGTGCATTTGCAGGGAAACCGTGATCATTCACCCCAGATCCTGGGGGCTGGGAGAAGGTGCTACAAACCTGCCTGTACCACTCAGGCACTAAGGAAAATGCAGGGCACAAAATACTCACAAGGGGGACATGGGAACCAGCATTAACAGGCTGAGGATGTTTGATGGCATAATCTTCTGTGTAGAACTTGTTAAACTAAGAAAACCAGTTAAACCATTCTGAGGCTCCACTAATGTTTGATAGGGCTGCATAGAATTAGAGTCTGCCATGGGATGAACCACTAACCCGTCAGACTTCACTGACTTACTGAAGCATCTAATCCATGAAACGAATAAGGTTGTGCCAGGGGCTTCACTTTGCCCACAATCAGACGGGGAGTGAGGGTGACCAGCCAGCCTATTTCTAAGCACTGATCATGGTCCATTAGTCTGAGGAGAGGCAGCGAAGCTAACTTAACTCTGTCCTTGGGGTTCGCAGGGCACAGAATAGCCCAGGCTGGGAATCCCCTCTACTTTGGGAAATGGGTTGTACTTAATGAGGAGGAAAGCCCAGAGAGAGAGAGAGAAGGGCCTCCATGAAAGATCTGGAGGGACCTGTTCAGGGGTCACATTGTTATCTTGCCATCTGCTGATGTCCTAGAGGCAGAGAACACACACCAGTGAGAAAATGCTTAATGGCTCAGGAGAAGAGAATCAGGACAGGAAGAAAGAGCGTTGCAGACAGGGAAAGAAACCAGCCAAGTTCTTCAGAAAGAAAGAAATCAGCAGGTTACTATAGAATGCACTACAGAATGCACTTTCCATCGCCCCCTCTGTCAGCCTGAGGCAGATACGATTTCTAATGATGCTTACCTCCCAAGTAGGTCAAGGGAATGGACCGAGCATTGAACTAGGGAAATCTTGGGAGATACTTGGGGCTCCGGAGATATTTACATTAAGCCATGCCCTTTCCAGACCTTCTCTCATCAGTCAAGGAGCATTTCTGTGACAGCAGTCACCACCCCCTTTTCAGCCCCCTGCCACTTCCCACCCCAAAGCTTAGGGATTTCCATTACAATGGAACAAAATATTTGGAGAATTGACAGGCATGCATTGAGTGTTTGACCAATGCTGCTGACTGGCTGCCACCAAGAGAGGAGGGTTTAAGAAACAGAAAATGTTTGAGCAGAGGTAAGGAAACAGGGTAGAAATAAAGGAAAACAAGAAAGAAATTCTCACAAAGCCTACGTAACCAATTTCCACACCTATTCCTTTTCCAATCCTATGTCCAATTTGAATGCAAACACCTCGAATCTTCTAGTTTTTTTTATATTTAGCTACTCCCCCCCCTTTTTTTTTGGTTCTGGGGATTAAACCCAGGCACATTCTACCTCTGAGCTACACCCCCAGCCCTATTTTATTCTATATTTTGAAACAGGGTCTTGCTAAGTTGCTGAGGGTCTTGCTAAATTTCTGAGACTAGTCTCAAATCTGCAATTCTTCTGCCTCAGCCTCACAAGTACTGGGATTGCATTTAAATCAGGAAAACTGCAGAAAGAAAGCAATCCCCCAGCATCAGTTCCTCCAGAGCATACCTGGCAGGGGAGTTCACATTTCTCTCCACGCCATCCAGGTGCGCAGGTGCAGGTCCCGTCCAGGGTGTTGCAGGCCCCCCTGTTGAGGCACTGGCATGTTAAGTTACAGCCAAAGCCCCAGGTGCCGCTGGGACAGCTGATGGAGCAGTCCACCCCGTGCCAGCCTGCACGACAAGAATGCCGGAGCATGTAAGAAACGCGGGCAGCAGGGAGTTTGGGTGAGCCTTTTTCTAAGCCACATTTTCCTTTAGAAACATCTTGGATATATACCAGCGTGCCTCCCAGCCCTAGTCCCAGCAGCACAGAGTGTTGGCTCTGCCTCAGAAGGCCTCCATCAGAAACAAACAAAGGCACCCTACCCCGAGAGGACCCACAAGGCCATGTGTGCTGTGTTGATCTGTCAGAAACGCCAACACTGACGAGTGCCGGGCGACTGGGAAGAGCCACGGAGTGGGGCGCCTTTAATGTGCAATGGCGCGTGCTGTGGAATGCTGATTTTTGTTCACATAGAAAACTAGAATATTTATATGGGATGGAGAGGAAAGTTTGTGCTTGGAAGAAGAGCCCTGTCTTTGAAGCAGGACCCCATTAACCGTGAATAGCGTGCATGCGAGATCCTGGCTGGATCTACGGACGGACACGTTCTGGGCCTCGCATAAAATCTGTGCTTGGCTGTGTTTCTTGTTATGACTCCAGACCAGTCAACTGAGGGGCACAGACACATGTCTGCTTGTTTACTCGTCCCAAAAGCACAGACTCACAGACTTCTAAAGCTGGCAGTGACTTCAGAGACCGTCAACTGTGAGCCTCTTTGACTTATGAAGGTATCGGAGCCACATGGGGAGAGGGGCTTGCTTGTGGAGGTCAGGCACTAAATTTTGTGCAGCTGGAGCCCAGAACTCTACTTGAGATTTCTGTCCCATGACTTTAGGTGATAACAGGACCAGGGTCTGATCAGACCCATTCGCCCACTCTTACCTGCCTTGCAAGTGCAAGACCCATCCACAGGAGAACAGGCAGCCTCGTTTTTACAGCCACAGCGTGAGGAACAGTTTATCCCATAGGTTCCCTGGCGGCACGGGGTAGAGCAGTCAATTCCCTAGATGGGCACAGATAGCAAAATGCAGGCAATTTTGTAAACCGAAATCAGGACACACACAAATAAACAAACATATATCTTGGCCATGCTAATGATGCTTCCTCTCTAATTTGAACACACCGCATTTTGTTAAAGTTGCTATAATGTCACCACTATACAAATTTTAGAGATTCAAGGGTAATACGAGATGGGTTATGTTTAGGATGGAGTATTTAATGGGACACAAAGAAAGCTTGCTGCCCTCATTAGACTTGCCTTCAGAGCAGATCTAAAAAATAAACCTTTTGTCCTTCCTCAGACAAGTCGATACATAAAAATGAATTGTAGCTGTAAAATTATTGTCAAATATAAACATAAGTATGAACTATACGTTAGTTTCCAATGCTGCCTAGACTTCCTTGTATAATATGGATTATTAGTGCATAAAACAAAGCAAGAGAATGCACACTCCACCATCAGCATGATCCAATTTATCCAACAGCATTAAAACCAGAATTAGGTGCCTACTAAAGGACATGTCTCTAAAAGGTGGGGAGGGGGTTCTTAAGACAAGGCCAATTCCAGGGCTCAGCCAAAGGATCGTGAGTTAGGTTAGAAACCGTGGAGAGGCCCGCTCGGCTCTGTGAGGTCATGATCCACAGCTCTACACATGTGCTCTGAAACCACCATCATTCTCCATAGTTCAGTGTTGTCTTCTTCAAAATGGGAGGAA
>PVJS01000791.1:54974-79149 GCA_004027185.1 Glis glis
GCCTCAGCTCGCTCTCTCTCTCTCTCTCTCTCTCTCTCTCTTTCTCTCCCTGTCTCTCTCTCTCTCCTTAGTGAGGCCCTCTGCAACTTCGTGAGACCCGGTTTCAAAATAAAGTATAAAAAATAGGGCTGGGGGTGTAGCGTGGAGGTAGAACACCCCTGGGTTCAATCCCCGGTACCACAATTAAATAAATAAATAAATAAATAAATAAATAAATAAAATAAAAAAATTGGGAGGAAAGAATTAAAAACAATGCATTTTCCTTTCAAACAAAGATCCTTAACCTACAGATAAGAACTCCTAGAAACTAAGCAAAATCTCTTGGCATATAGGCATAATTGTAGGGTCTGTTCTCAAAGGGACCTAAAAATTATGTGCAACTAACTATAGAATGCAAATGTATAATAAGTGATAACTTGATGTACAATGTGTCTTCAAATGTCACGGATTTAAAACAATCACTGTTGACCATAATATCTAACCTACTTGGAAAAGTAACTTTTTGGTTGTATAAAAACACAGTAAAATCGTTACTTAAGGAATAATTATAACATATTGCATTTCCTGGCATATTGTTACATTTAAAATTAACGATACATTTAGAGTTTTGCCAGCTTCCCCAGTTATCATTCCAAGGCCATTTCTTATGTCTTTGTTAGTACTTTTCTCTTTACTCTCCTTCTCATTATTGATAAGAATGACTGGAACACAACTGCTGCGCTTTACAGTCGGTCATAGACATTGTGGTATTGATTTGCTTCACACTGCACCCCCATTTCTGCCTCCAGAGCCCAAGCCACTCACTTTGAATCCTGGGGCACAGGTGCACTTGCCCGTCACACTGTCACAGTCAGCCCCATTTTGGCAGCTGCAGATCTGCTGGCAAGCTTCCCCGTAGAATCCAGGAGAGCAGGTCTCATTACAGTAGAGTCCCGACCAGCCCGGCTTGCAGGCACACTCGCCAGACATGGGGTGACAGCTGAGGGATGTGGATGAAAGAAGGAAGTCACTATGGGATGAACATGACACCCGAGGCCCGTGCAAAGGTTGCTTTAGCCAAGATCACTGAATGACGTGTGGGTAATTCCATGCACGATCATTTAAACTTCATTCCCAGACTTGGCATGATTTAATTAACTGGCGTAAACCTGATTGGAACTGAGGAAATGAATGAAATCGCCACCATGTTCTAGCAGGATGATCGTTACAACTGCATCCCTTTGTCTGGAGTTCTTTTGAATGTTCTCAAATTGAAAGTTGCTAATTTAATAAGAAGGCAGTCACTTTTAGGAGAGACACTGGAACTCCATTCCAGTGACAACACCAAGCCGATTAACCAGTGTGACATCCAAGGAACTCCACAAGCTGTGACTCTGTCAGCCGCTCCCTCTACCTGACAGCAGAGCAGCTGCCACTACCTGACACAGCAGCCGCGGCGACGGGCCAGGCCGCCAGCTGTTGCTCCAAGCAAATGGACACATCAGCTGTGCAGAGATGCATGTGTGCGAGAGTGGCCACAATAGGGCACTCTGTGGCGCCCTGGCTCAAAAAACATGTGCTTCTCACCACAGGGAAACCTTCACAATCACACTAGCTCTGCTGTTTAAAGCCAGTCTTCCTCCCCAGTGGAGATCAAACCCTCCCCTTAACAAGGGCGAACAACAAAACCCGCTGTGGCATCCAGACGCTTGCTAAGTGATTTCTCATCAGAGGACTGCTCATAGGTTTTCTACCTTTTTTGGGGGGGGCATTGTGGTACTGGGGATTGAATTCAGGGGCATTCTGCCTCCAATTTGTTTTTGCAATACTGGGGATTGAACCCAGGGGCATTCTACCTCTAAGCTACACCCCCAACCCTATTTTTTATTCTTTATTTTGAAGCAGAGTCTCACTAAGTTGCGGAGGGCCTCACTAAGTAGCTGAGGCTGGCCGTGAACCTGGATCCTCCCGTCTCAGCCTCCCAAGTACTGGGATTACAAGCGTGCTCCACCATGCCTGGCTTTCTAATTTATTTTTGAAACAGGGTCTTGCTAGGTGGCTGAGAGTCTTGCTTCCTTGCTGAGGCTGTCCTCGAACCTGTGATCCTCCTGTCTTAGCCTCCCAAATACTGGGATTATAGGCGTATGCCCCCACACCAGGCTGGTTTTCTACTCTTTGAAAGAATGATGGTCTAGGAAGGATGAAGACCGAGGATGGAATTCCAGTTCTTCCACTACCTGAGTAACCTCAGCAAAGGCACATAATCTCCTGGGGCCCGAGGTCTTAGTCTGTCAAGAGAGGGTCTCAGGCACACCCCATGAGCCCATGTCCTACTTCTTCCTCCTCCTCCTCCTCCACCTCCTCCTCTTCCTCCTCCTCCTCCTCCTCTTCCACTTCCTCCTCCTCCTCCTTCTCCTCCTCCTCCTCCTCCTCTTTCTCCTCCTCTTCTTCCTCCTCCTCCTCCTCCTCCTCTTCCTCCTCCTCCTCCTCCTTCAGATAGAGCCTATAAATTGGATGATTTGATCCCTATTTTCAGAAATTCATTTAAATATACTTTTAGACCCCCCCCCCTTCTGTCACCAAATGCCCATTGGCAAAATCCTAGGTATCCATCACAAGCATCCTTGGGAATTATGGCAGGAAAAAAATACCCAAGCACAGTTCTACAACTGAGATGCTTTCCTGAGAATAGGAAAAGAATTCATCACTAGGACTTAACCACTCTAACTCCAAAAGATGTCTAGAATCTATCCACATCTCTTCATCTTCACCATCCTGTGCTGTGCGATGCCAGCTCGTCCTGAACTCCCACGCTGCCTGCGTCTTCTCTCCCAGCCTGCACGCTGCTGCACCGCCTAAGTTATATCATTCTCTCTGAAACTCTTCAATTTTACTTTGCACTCAGAATGACATCCACACTGTTGAATGTAGCTAGTGCTACATTCAACATAATTTATTAGACATAATTTATTGTCTACACCAGGGCATTTTTAAGAGTGAAGAAGAAGCCAAGGATAACTGGCTTAAGCAGTCTGTCCTTGTGAAACCAGATACACGATCAACCTAAATATAGCCCACGTGTCTGCAGTATCTGGCCACCGCCTCATCTCCATCTCTCCTTTCTCCATTTCCCCCCTTTGTCACTACACTTGGGCACACTGGATTCCTTTAGGTTTGTAAGAGCATCAAGCATTTTCAACTTGAGGGTCTCCACAGGAGTATTCCATTTTCCTAGAAGGCAATTTCCCTACTCTTTGCCTCTTTCTCTCCAGTCTTTGCCTCTTGCCCTTCCAGTCTTAGCATAAACTTCTCTTCTTCAGAAAGTCTTTGCCTGATTACCCAAATTTTAATTAGGTCTCTCTCTTTCTTCTCTACCATACCACCCTGATCTTCCTCTTGGTCTCACTTGTAGCAATCTGTAATCCTGTTTACTTTTACAGTCCATTAACATCTTCTTTCTCCTCTGGACTGTGAGTTCTATGAGGGCAAGAATGAAGTGTGTTTTGCTGTCTGCCCTGGCACACGGTAGGCCCACAGTAAAGACTGAGTGATCTAGCTTCCACACACTGATCTGCTGCTCCTTGGTGTCTCCAAGGCATCGAGTAATGCCAATGATAATCAGTGTCTCTGTACCCACAGGCAGGATTTCCTCTAAACCTAGTATTAAAAGGAATCACCACTAATCGCAGGGAACATCCACTTGTGTGATATCTGGGGTGATACTGTAAGTGAATGCACAGACTAGCAGCTAGTATTTCTGGAGAACTGAGCAGCTGTCAGCACCGTGCTAAACACTCCACCATGTGAGTTATTTAATGAGATCCTCATAATCATCCTAAAGTGGTAGGTGTGGTCCCATTTTATAAGTAAGAAAGGCAGAGGCCTAGCAAGAGTGATGTATTCAAAGCCTCACATATGTAGTGGAAGAATCAAACTTGAATTCAAGTTTTCCTGGGTGTTTTTTGGAGGGGTACTGGGAATTAAACTCAGGGACATTTTACCTCCAAGCTATATTCCCATCCCATTTTATTAATTTGTTATTATTATTCTTTATTATTAAAGAGGGACTCACTAAATTGCTGAGGCTGGCCTTGAACCTGTGATCCTCTTGTCTCAGCCTTCCAAGTACTGGGATTAAAGGTATGTGCCACCATGCTCATCAGATTTCTCTGTTTTTATACCAAAGAAAAAGGAAGTTTGCTAGCAGCCTGTGAGGGGTACTAGGTATGAAAAAGAACTGCAATATTTAAAATTTAGCACTGAGAAAAGGTCAGCAAGATTATGCAAACAAACAGGGACAAATTTAAATTTACTTCAGTAAGGCCCTCCATTTGAGCAAAGGAAAAGAAAACATTTGAAGTGATGCCTTTGGTAATTTACCTTATCTTAACATAGTCTAAAAGAAAGGTATTTTTTGGTAGAAAATATTGCTTTACATTGAAAAGTAGAAAATAATACTCGTGATGCAGACGTGAATGTTAAACAGAACAGATAATCTGGGGATGGAGAATTGAAGAGAAAGGCAGACAGAGAAATTGATATGCAATGCCCCCCAGCGAGTGGTAATGCAACACACTGGTTCTCAGATTGATTGACACCAAAATTAGTATTCTGCAATTTGTAATTAGATGTAGGAAGCCAGGGCACTTTGGAGGCATTTGATGGTTTCTCATGCAGGCAGCTTAATTGGTAATAAGATTTACGTGTTGATGTAGGAGCAGCAGATTGGAGGTTGAAGGGTGATATCCTTAATACCTGTTTTCTGTCTAAAAAACAGATTGCTTTGTGTATGTAAAAAGAGGATTACACACATAGGGGTACATTTGTCATTTTATACACACATATAACTCGGTATGCATTTTCTAGTAATTTTTCAATTTAATAGCTCAGTTCTAGCAAGATTCCAATACTATATAAACTGGATAAAGCAGAATGAGTCATTGAACTTCCTTTGATATACTTCCTTAGATGTTATTAATGCTCACAGGCAATGGCAATTAGATGGCATTTGCGAAGAGGCGCATCCTGATTGCCAACGGCTATCGAATGTCCTTATTAACAAGAGCTAATATACATATCCCATGCGGAATTTGATTAAATATCAAATTTTATTTTCTTGTTCAAAATCATTTCCACCATAAAAGTTAGTTTTCAGTTGAAAAGTGCAGGACACAGTGAAATGTCCTTAGGCTCAATAACAGTGCTGAAATTCATAGTATCAATATTACTTGTAAATATAGTTAAACTCGTTTCAACTCTGTAATAGGTTGCAAGGTAAAAAATGGCTACAAATTCTTTGCAACTCCTTCCAGCAAGAGGTGGAGCATGGCCTGGCATGGTGGCGCATGCCTATAATCCCAGTATTTGGGAGGCTGAGACAGGAAGAATGGCGGGTTCACTGGCAGCCTCAGCAACTTAGCGAGACCCTGTTTCAAAATAAAGAATAAAAAATAGGGCTAGGGATGTAGCTCAGAGGTAGAATGCCCCTGGGTTCAATTCCCAGTGCTGCAAACAAACAAACAAACAAACAAACAGGGCTGGGGGTTTAGCTGGGAGGTAAAATCCCCTTGGGTTCAATCTCCAGAGTCAAAAACAAAAAACAAAAAACAAAAACAAAGGTGGAGATTATTGAATCTGGACTTGGTTGTGTGAGTTGCTTTGTCTTAAAACAAACATCAGCAAACACGACAAAATCAAAGGCAGGCATGAAAGGTGTCTGCATGCTGAGGCTTGCCCTATACATTGCTGCTTTTAGAAGCCAGTTATGATGTAAAGAAGCCCAGGCTAGCCTGCTGGATGCTGGAGACACGTGGTTCTATCATTCCTACCCACCCAAAGGCCAGACATATGAGTGAAGATATCCAGGATAAATCAGCCTCCAGTTGATTTGTCAGCTGAATGCAGGGAGACCAGCAGAAGAACCAACAAGCTGAGTCCAGCCTGAAGGCCAATAAAAAAAATCACCAGATAATAAATAAATAATGTTTTATGCTGCTAACCTTAGGGTAGTGGTTTTTTTTTGCTTTTATGATGCAAAAAAGTTAATCAATACAAACCCCTACCCAAATATATGGCTTCAATATGTGTGAATATGTACATCGAAAGAACTCAAAATTTACCCAAAGACAATGTAAACTCTTAATTTACATTGTATTATTTATCTAATTAATTATAATGAAAGGTTTTTAAATAGATATGTGTCATGAATTATGTAATAGCACAGCTTTCTTGCTTGATTGAATGGTAAATGAACAAGTTAGACTTTCAATTAAAACAAAGATTCTATGCATTTGGCTTGAAGGGACCTTGTGTTTCCAGGAATTTGACATGGAAGTTCAAGATACAAGAATTAATGGAGGGCTGGGGATGTAGCTCAGTGGTAGAGCACTTGCCTAGCATTGATGAGGTTCAATCCCCAGCAATACCCTCCCCCAAAAAAAGGCATTAATTGATGGTCAAGATATAAGAATTAATGGATGGCTCCAACTATGAATTAGATCAGATAGAATCATATAATCAATATTTAATGGTTTTAATAAAAATTTGTAAAAGCTAATCTTTAAAAATAGCTTTCAGCCAGGCGTGGTGGCGCACGCTTGTAATCTCAGTACTTTGGGAGGCGGAGACCGGAGGATCCGGGTTCGTGGCCAGCCTCAGCTCTCTCTCTCTCTCTCTCTCCCTGTCTTTCTCTCTCTCTCTACCTAGTGAGGCCCTCTGCAACTTCATGAGACCCAGTTTCAAAATAAAGTATAAAAAATAGGACCGGGGGCATAGCGTGGAGGTAGAACGCCCCTGCGTTCAATCCCCGGTACCGCAAAAAAAAAAAAAAGCTTTCATTATTTAGGGAAGTACTTAATAGACTGTTTTTTAATCTTCTCACTGATCTACATTATTAAACAGACTTTCATGTTATTTTGATCTAGGTGGTTGTCAAATAATTTCATGTGCTTCATTGTTAAAACATAAATACCTATTTACAACTGACCTATGTAAATATTATCATAGTATTGACATCAGTTGAATAGCTCTCCACCTGTATCTTGCCACTACTACCATGGTATCCAATTCCAAGAAAACCAACATTCTGTCTGGTTCTCCAGTTCTTCTCGTAGCACAGCCTTTCCTTTCTATATGTTTGCTATTCCATATAGAATATGGAATATTCTATATTCCATATTCAGCTGTGTCTGCACATTCAGCTGTGTCTGCACATTACAGAACAGCACACTGGTACAATGCTCTTGGCTGTTACTACATGAGACTTCCCCTTTGTTGCGACAAGCCTCATACTGCAGGAAAGAAAACCAAGCTCATGACTTGTCTTTAATCCTGCCAGCTCCTTAGATGTTGGAGAGTTTAGAAACAAACAAAACCCTGGAGAGATCATTCACGTTCACTCTCCCAAATGTTTACCTAAACTTGTCATGTAAAGGATAGTAATATTTTCCAATGAAGAAAACCCAAAGTGGCTTACAACGTTAGTTGAATCACTCTGAGAATATACTTCTTTGATATGTTCCACTAAGATATACTGCAGCACATATGTGTGCACACATACACACACACACACACACACACACACACATACACACACACATCCACACACACACACACATACACACACACACACACTCCTCTACACACAGTGCAAAGTCCATTTTGTTGTTCCTGACAATGGCTTCAAGAAGAGACCAACCACATGCTTCTGTTTACTTTTAACTTTTGTGCATTTGGGATTTGATGTGTCCATGAATTATCTTTCAGAAGTATAAATGAAGCAACATATGTGCTAAATGCAAATAAAAGTAATTCTCGCAACATCTGAACTGCTATATCATGCATTGCATTTTTGTCAAATACAGCTTTTCCAGAAGTCTGCAAACAAGACCTGGAATTCTAAGTTATATGTTTCTGGTCCTTGGGGGAGGAAAAAAAAAGAGAGGAGGTGGGAAAATATTTTCAGGGGCAGACAAGGTACAGTAGGGTAGGCGGGATCATGGTTTCCTGTTCTCAAATTCTTTAAGAGACCTTTTTTTTTTCTGAGCTAAAAGACCCCTGTGAGTTCTATGTCAGAGTAATCAATCCTGAAAAGGTATTTCCCATGTGACAGACACATGTGAAGCACTTCCACAAAACTTTCACTGCCTGCTTCCTCTCTATAGTCCTTTTTCTTCCCCAGATGTACTGTCAAGTAAAAGATGCAGAGGCAAGAGTCATTTTTATGATGCTTTTACATACTACACTTGTCTTAACCCCTTGTCTCTCCATTGAATCTTTGCTTCTAAGGGAATATCACAGAATCCCTCTCTTAGGGAAAAGTTATACAAATATCAGAAAATTTGATTTTTACTAGTGGCTATTAATAGATAAAAGAATCTAATGTCCATCTAACATCTGACAAGGTCCATCACATACTAAGTGAAAGTCTTCCTTCAACTAAGTAATTGATGCCCAGGCTAGACCAGGGGCAGGAAGGGTCTTTGGCTGTGAAACTCTGTCAATCTCTCCTTCCAAATAGTGGACACTGAGGTTAAGACTTCAACAGGACACATCCTTCCAGGGGCAGCCGACACTCACCTATGAGTGTTGTCCAGGTGGCAGGGGCACCGCTTGTCACATTTGATGCCATAGAGCCCCTCTGGACACAGGCGCGCTTCGCAGAGTTCACCTGAAAAGCCTGCTTCGCAGAGACACGCACCACTCACGTGGTAGCACTTCCCTCCGTTGACACACCGGCAGGCCTCGGCACAGCCGACCCCGTAGGTTCCAACAGGACACTCGTCCTGACACCTATCAAGCAAGAGGTGGGGACAGAAGGTAGATGAGGTAGTGCCACGGAAAATAGTCAATTCAGCTAGGCATGGTGGCGCACACTTGCAATCCCAGCAATAAGAGAGGCTGAGGCAGGAGGATCGGATCGCAGAGTGGGGGCCAAGCTGGGCAACTTTGTGAGACCCTGTCTCAAAATAAGAAATAACCAAAGCACAGGAAATCAAAACAAGAATTAATAAGTGGGATAGCATTAAACTACAAAGCTTCTGCTCATCAAAGGAAACGATCAAGAGCCTAAAGAGAAAGCCTACAGAATGGGAGAAGATCTTTGCAAGCTATCCCTCCAACAGATTTCTAACATCTAGGATATACAAAGAACTTAAAAGACTTTACACTAAAAAAAAATAATCTGATCAAGAAGTGGGCAACTGAAATGAATAGACACTTCACAAAAGAAGAGATACAAATGGCCAATAGATACATGAAAAAATGTTCAACATCATTAGCAATCAGGGAGATGCAAATCAAAACTACTCTAAGATTTCATCTAACCCCAATTAGAATGGCAAGCATTAAGAAGTCAAACAACAACAAATGTTGGCGAGGATGTGGGGAAATTGAGACACTTCTACACTGTTGGGATTGCAAACTAGTTCAACCACTATGGAGATCAGTGTGGAGATTCCTCAGAAAACTGGGAATGGATCCACCATATGATCCGGCTATACCACTACTAGGTATCATACCAAAGGGATTGAATATATGCATACCCATGTTCATAGCAGCACAATTCACAGTGGCCAAATTATGGAATGAACCTAGGTGTCCATCAACAGATGAATGGATTACAAAATTATGAGAAATACACACAATGGAATTCTACTCAGCAATAACAAAGAATAAAATAACATCATTTACAAGAAAATGGAAGGACCTGGAGAACATAATGTTAAGTGAGATCAGCCAATCACAGAAAGAGAAGGGTCACATGTCTGCTCTAATATGCACAAGCTAGGGAGCAACAAGGATATGAAAGGGCCTCCAGACAACAGTGGAGAAGCCTCAGAGAAGACAGGGAACTGAACTAAGGGAAGGGGAAGGGGAAGAATGAAGTTCATTAATGGAATTTCTACCATCGACCACATTTACATATGAGAATATACCAATGTCAATCTTAGTACTCCGTGTTGGGGGAGAGGGGGCATCAAGTGCTGCGTGCATGTATGTTAATGTCAATTTGATTTCCATTGTGATGTGAGACTATAATGCACCAATAAAAGCACATTAAAAATAATGAAAGAAAGAAAGAAAGAAAGAAAGAAAGAAAGAAAGAAAGAAAGAAAGAAAGGGGGCTGGGGATATAGCTCAGTGGTAGAGTGCCCCTGGGTTTGATTGCTACTACTGGGGGGAAGAAAGGAGTCCATTCAAAATGGCTTTATCATGTACAAATTGAGACTACTGTTTGAACTTCATATTATTTAGTGATTGTCTCATTACAGGTAGAAAAGCATGGAGATTAATTATTCTGGCTACGTAGTACTAACAGCAGTATGCCTGTTGAGAAACAAAATAAAATTATGAGCTTAGGACCTGAAGAACATTTTACACTTTAGTGCTTGCCAAAGGTATATAAAGTGTTTTAATAAAGTTCTTGGTTTTAAGGTACCAAGAAAAGAAGAAAAGAAATTGCTCAACTATTTAGTGCCAGGACATAATTAGAAAATTAAAAAGGATGTTTCCTCATTCCCAAGAGAAAACTTTGTGGCAAATTTAAAACTAAATTTGAATTATCTTGGCTTTCCACGTTGACCTTGATTTCTAACCTCAACCATGTCTAGTCTTCAAAGCTGACTAGTAGTCATTGCTGCTCTTTTAGAGAGCTATGAACTAATGAGCCAAGTCCTCTTTAGATCTGGGAATTTCTGAGCTACTGAAATCAGGTGTCCTCTATTCCAACCTGGGCAGCCCCTAAGAAAAGATCCTAGGAAGACTTGGAGTTTCCTAACACGAAATTTTTGGCAAGTGGGATATTGTCCTCTGTTGTGAAGAAGGGCTGCCAAACAGCAAGGGAAAATGAGCAGACCTCAGAATTTCACTTTCTTGACTTTTTTAAAAATGGCATTAGAGCTCTATCCTGCAGGAAGGACATGATGTAGGTAAGGCGTACCAGGAGGGGAGTTGAGTTGCTAGAGGGAATTTAGACAGAAAAGAGACAATTATCTATCACCGCCACACGGAATGCGCCAATAGTTCTTGAGTTCGCCAAGTTTCTTCTTGGCGAGGCGAGGTGACTGCGACGGGGCCTCTGCGGCAGAAGGAGAGCTTCCTGCCAAGGGGGAGGGAGACAGGGATTCGTCTAGCTGAGTGCTCACCACAAGGAAGGTACGCTATGTCTCCGAAGCCACTTCCCATGTGGCTCTCGAGGCATGCCAGGCTTGGTAAAAAATGTAGGTCAGCATTGCATTTTTCAGATCTGTATAATGCAAGCAGCAAGGCATGACCACAAATTCAAGCATATTTAAAAGAAACGTACTTGAAAGAAACAGGGCTTTGCATATTTTTAATCATAGGTCTGTTGACTGTCAATACCAGGATGCTAAGTGAGGAGGGCAAACCTTGGGAATCCTTGGATAATTTTTGGATTAACCCTGGCTCTAGCATACACACACACACACACACACACACACACACACACACACACACACACACGATGGAACCCAAGGGCATTCTACTTCTGAACTCTGTCCTCAGCTTTGTTGTTTTGTCTGTTTTGGTTTTGGATTTTTTAATTCTGAAAGAGAGTCTTACTAGGTTGCTGAGGGCTTTGCTAAATTGCTGAGGTTTGTCTCAAACCTGCAATCTCCTGTCTCAGCCTCCCAAGTACTGGGATTACAGCATGTGCCACCATGCCTGGCTGGCTCTAGCATATATTAAATGTGATGGAGACAAGGAAAAGGGACCCCTCCTGTAAGTTTGATTTCATATACTCTAAACATCTTGGGTAAATAGGCAAAGTCTTCAACCACTAGACTCTTAGGTTCTGGAGTAATTGAGTTAATACTTAGAGCATAATATCAAATGTATGCTTTAGAGGTACACAGGAGTGCCCCTATTTTTAAGACCAGAGTATTTTTAAAAGATCCTCTTTATTTTTAACCTGTAAGAAGCTTTGATAAGTCAAGTCATCTAGTTGATTCCTGAAAGATATAAACTTAAAAGAAGGAAATACTGAACTACTACGATTTGACCTCACCATCGCTTCTGCCGAAGGCTGGCAAGACAGCTTCACAATCTGTCTGTTTGGATTTCCTTGCAAGCCGGTTCCAAAAGGAAAAAGATAAGCAAGGCAAAATAGCATTGCTTTCTCTCTCCCTCTTATATGGATTTTAAAACAAACCAAAATATTAAGCTTTGGATTATCTACATGGTTTTAGCTTAGTTAAAAAAAAAAAAGCACAGTTCTAAAAGTGGTTGAAAGTGGTAGAGAGGGGAAGCCTGGGAAAGGATCTGCTACCAAATTATAGGGAAGCAGTGTGGATATTTTATCATATCTTGGCAGAGACTTCCTTTTCTCTGGGAAAACAAAATGCATAATAACAGGTCCTGACCCATATTTACCTTTCTAATCTGTAATTAAACACACTACTAGTTTGTATTATAAATATAAAACAAAGTCATTTGAATTTTACTTTCTAAAGCAACCATTATGTCAGTTTGGTTCTTTTTGTCAGTGCGTCACTTATGAGAGAATCCTGTTAATAATAGTTGTGTCTGTTTCCATCTACCAAGTCAAAATGGTGGGAGGTCTTTCTAGACATAGACATTTTCCATTTTTTAAAAAACTTGCTATTTTAGTTATATAAATTTATAGGGTATAGTTGGGTATAGTTGGATATCTGTACACAGGACATTTTCCATTGTGAAAATAAACAATCATGGAGTAGCTTATGCATTTCTCATTGGTTCCTTAATCTTAAGAAGCACTGTTTTCACACACACACACACACACACACACACACACACACACACACACACATGGTATGTGGGTGGGTATTTTTTGGTACTGAGAATTGAACCCAGGATCATTCTATCTCTGAGCTACACCCCCAGTCCTATTTTACTTTTGTATTTTGAAACAGAGTCTTGCTACGTTGCTGAGGGTCTCACTAAGTTGCTGAGGCTGGCCTCGAATCTGCAATCCACACCCAGCCTCCCATGTACTGCGATTACAGTACTGCCACCATGCCCAGCTTCCCAACATATTTTGTGCCCTTAATGTTGCTTTTGAGGCCCAAGTAGAACAAGAAAAACTATCTTGGGAATCCATGGAAGAGGAAATACATTTTATTAGGAGAGATGACAGAGAAGCCATAAAAACAACAACAAATATTGGCTGCAGTAGACATATGGAAATTTTGGATCTCTACTTTTTCTATTTAAAATTATGTCCTGGAATGGATAAGCATTAAGTAGAGATAAACTAACTAAACACATGCCAATTCCCAACCCAATGAGAGTCATAGACATCTCTTCATACCATTTTAATGATCATGTTGCATCTCATTGTAAGCTTAAAGAAGAGGAAGTGACAGTTCCTCTGTCACCCTTGTCCTTTTGAGCAGCCCCCTCCCTAGAGCGACCCACACAGTTGGTTGGGCCAAATCATGATTTAGTGTGAAAGAATCGTGCTCCTCATTTACCCTGGGCTCAGTGGGTCATCTGCTTTCTAACATCTGGAACCACTGCTCCAGGGGGAATATAAAAAGCACTGGGGAGGAGCCAACCTCTGCATGGTTCTGCTGACAGCAAAGAGTTCCTCCATTGAAGCCCTGCAATGCTGCGCCCCCAATGCCTGCATTCAATTTCCTTCCACCCTCATTTATCTCCACTTTCAGGCACATACAGAACAGAGGCTTGGCTGGACTGTCTTGTGCTCATCCTAACAGAGTCCACTGTTGAATCACAGATTCTTTTATCCGTCAACACTCACTAGGCACCCATGATGTGCCTGCACCCATGCGAGGGTATCACGGGCCCCAGAACGTTCTGTGACAATGCTATTAGAATTAGGCAACTTTCATAACACCTTCAGAAGAACTTTTGACAGGGCCTGGAAACCACCCTCTCTTCACTCTCACTTGGCCGTATCACATTGCATTTCCTCGCCACAGTATCCTCTCGACCTTTCCACAAAACCCACAGCTTCTATTTGGGCAATCCCTGCACAGCTCTGCCAGCCTGCAAGGTGCCTGTTTGGTGTTGTTTTGCTTCCCTGCGGCTGGGAGGGTCGTCCCCACATCCTGGGAATGCTTTGTTAGAGCTGCCTGTGGTGGGACCGGTCCCTGGAGCAGCAGCTGCCTGTCCTAACCTCATGGTCAAGTTACACTGACTGCTCAAGGCAAGGGAAGTGGGGGGTCAAGACCCCAGCCCTCGAGGTCTTCCCCACACTCCTGCCACCAACGGCCCCATCGCCGCTCATTGTTTTTCTTTCACAGTGGCAAACATGTCTGCTGTCTTTGTGTGTGGGTCTGTGTCCACTCTAGAACCCAGATGGGGAGGACCGTAGAAAGCAGGGGTCGCATGGCCATCACCATCGGTGCAGCGGACGGCAGGAGTGGCTCTACAAGCATGTGCCGTCTTCACGCCCTTTCTTTGTCTCTAGCTCTTTGTTTTTCTTGCTTCAGATTAACAATGCACCTCAAAATTAGCCTTTACTCCTTCTCCTATGTTCCAGATAAGATGAGTCTCAACTCACCAGCCTTGTATGATTGTTGTTTTCCTGTCGCCTTTAATTTGAAACTTAAACTAGGGCAATAAAACAGTTAAATTGAAAATTTTTGTACCCCCCAAGTATGACATAAAACATATTTTAGGGTTCTCCTTTCATATTCTGACCGATTTTTTCTGTAAAAATGTTACCTGGATCCAGAAATCATCTAACAACCTCATCTGTCCAAAATACAACCTAAAACGAGGCTGTTGATCATAAAGACATCCTGGGTAGCCCAATTATCTGTTATAAAAACTGTGTGCTAAAGGTGTCAATAATTCATAACATCAAATAATTAAAGGGAATATACATAATTATATTAGCAAAGGACAAAGGGCCTTTAATAAAATTAAGTAGATATTACTAACAAAAGTCCTTAATAAAAATAAGGACTAAAAATTATGCAAATATGAAGAAGATAATTTAGACTACTGAAGTTATTGCCAATAAAATTAGGAATAGGAAGCTGGGTGAGCACTGTGGCGTGCATCTATAGTCCCATTACTTGGGAGGCTGAGACAAGAGGATAGCAGGTTCGAGGCCAGTGTGCGGTAACTTAGACCCTGCTGGGGGTGTAGCTCAGAGGTACACACCCACACCCACACACACAAAAATAAAAACAAGACAGGAATTCCCACATTGATCTCTTCGTCAATGCTAATTCAGAGGTTCAAATTAAGTATAATTCAAGAAAATGAAATAGTCATTATAAATATTTTCTAAAACACCAATTTATCTTCATTGTAGATGATAGGATTGTATAACTACATAACTCTAGAATTTGGTAGAAATAACACTAAAATTAACTAAAAAGACTGGTAGGGTAACTAAATTAAAAAAGTAAATATTCAAAAGTAAATTTTTCGTCATCTAGAAATACCCAATTAGAAAGTGAACTAGGATTATAAAACATTATAAAGTACTTAGAAATACATTTAATAAGAAAGTTCAGATTCTGCATGGGGAGAAGAAAAACGAACCCTACAGCATCTTATTAAAAGTCATAAAATTTAAATTTTAGGAGAGAAAAAAGATGAAAGGAATTTTTGGTTCATAGACATCACTAAAATACAGTGATAGCTAATTTTACCCAGTTCATAGAGAGCCACTAGTATTTATACAGCTCATAGAAATTGCTCAACTGTAGAAGCCATTATATACATAAGTCCCAGGACTGTTCCGAAGACTTTAATTTACTAACTTACTTAATCCTTATCACAATAATAGGGGAGAGTATAATTGATGATTCCAAGGACATTGGCCTAGGTTCCAAAGTCTTTGTTTTTAATCAGTATGCCCTTCTGCCTCTGGAGTCTTTTGTCTAATTCTACACACATATCCGATGAGCTTGAGTGTTCGGTCTTCCAAGGAAAAACAGATTAAGAGCGAATGAGAGGTAGGGTGAGCAAAGCCCGCTGAGGTAACAGGTTAGCATCTCATACAGGAAATGACAGACAGTGGCTGTAAGAACCACATGGGCCCAGACATTTGTTCCTATTTCATGTGGGTCCGAGGAAGTGAAGTCCCAGCAGATCTTACTCTGTCACCACCACTGTATAACATAATAACTGATATTACTAACAGGATACAAAATCATAAGAAAGTGACTTAATGCTTTCTTTTCTTTTTTTTTTTTTGCGGTGCCAGGGATTGAACCCAGGGGTATTCTACCTCCGCGCCACACCCCTGGCCCTAATTTTTTATACTTTATTTTGAAACCCGGTCTCACGAAGTTGCAGAGGGCCTCGCTAAGTAGAGAGAGAGAGAGAGAGAGAGAGAGAGAGAGAGAGACAGGAGAGAGAGAGAGAGAGAGAGAGCTGAGGCTGGCCACGAACCCGGATCCTCCGGTCTCCGCCTCCCAAAGTACTGGGATTACAAGCATGCGCCACCACGCCCGGCTGACTTTATGCTTTCTAAAGGTACCTAAGCACATTTATCTTTTAAGTCACTCAATCCCAAAACACTTAACATATAAGTCCTAAACTTAGACTTACCTTTTCAGAATGACACATTCATCATGGGCTCTGAATAGCTGGTGTTTTATGGTCTTTTTAATGCTTTCTCTATTATCTCCCATTCACCATGGCTGTCTATGATTCAGTCCCTACACTTTGAAATAGGACAGAGTCTTTGAAATGCACAGACACTTTATAGATGCTTCTGAAATATCATGTAACAGTTACAGGCACATAGTACTGAAGATACTCCCCGGATACCCCCAGACTCTCTTTTCACACCATTATGAATGGTCAGAGAAATACAAGGGTGTCCTTACCTTTCCCCGGTGTATCCTGGACCGCAATGACATTGGCCTGTGGCGGCATCACACGTCCCTCCATTATGACACTGGCATTCTTGTGAACAGTTCTTTCCAAAGCGACCTTCGGGGCAAGGCTGACCACACACTGTGCCCTGCATTCAAAGAGACGTGGAAAATTAAATGGGCCTCCAGCCAGAGAAGGACCGAAGGAGGATGAAGAAAAGAGAGGACACAGAAGAGGAAGAAGGGATACAGGCACAGGGTTATGAGAAAATTAGATTAAGGAATATTAGCATACACAAACTGTTCATTATCTTAAAAATGTTAGAAATTCTAAATGGACTTATTTACTTGGTAAGCCCAAATCTCAAGAGACACTCGAAGATGGCAGAATAGTAATCCTTAGAAAAATCCATATTATAAACTGAATCCTAAGATAAAGTTATATCAAATTATTATGGCAACCCAAGGAATTTACAAACCCTCCTAAGTGTTCTTCCGTGTGTCTTACATGCACAATAAGTCAACAATACTTATTGAGCATCCGTTACATAAATGGCAACATCTGGTGCAAATAGAATGCCCAAATGCTTTACCATATGTTCCAGAGAAAATACATATTCTCACTGGCTTTATTTCTTAAATGGTAATGTAAGACTGAATTTTTGTGTACCCGAATTAACAATAGCATCGCCTAGGAAATACTTCTATGGGAATGAACCTTGATATGTATTTCACAAGAAAAAGACTTTTATTTTCAGTAAGTTCAATAAGTATTTCTCAGCCAAGATCAATAGGAAAGCTTATTTTGTGGAGGAGAAAAATCAAGAGAGTCACTTGGACATGCTCCTCACCCTAGAGAATGTCTCTCTTGCCAGGCACTACAGCCAAATTTACTCCAATCCTGTGTGGGTAAGAGTAAGATACTGTACTGAGAAGTTGAAGAAATACTCACCACTTCCTACTTTACTTTGCTACCTAACTTGGGCTTGTAGCTCCTGATTTAGTAGGTGTATAATTATTGGAGTATTTATTATTTGTAATTAGAGCAAGCAACATATCCCACCTAACAAGGATTTTTCTAATGTTTTTAAGTGTCACAAGCTGTTACTTTGTCCTCCCTCTCCCTAGAAAATAAAAAAGGCAGGCTGTGAGCACTCTGAAATTGGAGGCTAGGAAGCACCAGATGGTTTTGTAAATGTTTATTCTGGATAGCATAAGAAAATACATTTCCTCTAACTACTGGCTACCCACAAAGGCAGTTGGTGTGCTAATTAAGTCTCCTCTGGTGGTTTCTAGCTATCTACAAACAGGGAAAGTTCTTCCACAGACTCTTGGAACCGAAAAAGCCTCTGAGAGATGATTCAAATTAGTGCTTAACTGAGAATCATCTACGTGCCAGGCATGTGCTAAGCACTGAGAATCAAAGATAAGGTCACAACCCCTAACTGCTTCACAAGGTGATGAGGGGGACAGATGTAAAAATAGCTCTAATGCCTCTGTTCTAGCACAACACACAAACGCTACTGAAGGAGCAGCGTGCCGGGTTGGCACGTGGTCAGCAGGGGTCCCGGTGCAAATCCTCACTGTCACAGGGCCTGATTCTAACTACCCATCGTGGTCCCACCTAAGTCCCAGAGATGCTGTTAAATGTTGTTTATGAATGAGGATTCGTGGAGCCGGTAGCATGAAGGAGGACATTGTTTCTACTAGTAGAAATACACATGTGCATGTATGCATACAAGGAATATATGTTCATCTTTGAAAAAAACACCTAAAATAATAAAATGCAGTAAAGTAGAAGCATAAGTTGGAAGCTCAGCTACACAGAGAGGAAAAAATGACCTGAAGCATTCAGGAGGAGCCTCCCTCTGTTAAGGTACAGCCAGAGTCTAGAGGAAGCTCTAGAGAGCATGCTCCAGTGGGTCAGGGAGGGGTCCATCTGTCCACCCACCCACAGTACCGACAGTCCCAGGCTGCGGTTACCACCACCCCACACCACAACGACCCCAGCTGAGAGGAAGCAGCTCCAGCCTCAAGATGAAGCAATTCAACAGACAGTACTGACGCAGAAGTGGTGGCAGTAGACTGGCTGCATGCCAGACCCTCGGCACTCCAGAAAAACCCTTCCCTCGCCATGGACCAGTGCTGGCAAAGGTTGAAGGTAGGAGATGAAGGAAGAGACGGAGTCAAGGATAATTTAACATTTCTACCTCGGGCAACTGAGAGACAACTCTTGGGTTTTGCTCAGACAAAAAAAGCAATCAAGGAGCAGCCTTGAGAGAGGCTTAGACGTCTCAGCAGTTGGGTTTTACTAGCATTCACTTTGCTGGGCCAGCTGGACCCAGCTCAGTACTCCTTCAGTAGATTCCTCATTTGCATGAAACTCAGGTACTGAGCAAAGGCCCTTCCTTCTCCCTCTATGCCCTTATGGAGCTTCTCTATGCTTTGCTTCTGGAATCAGACCTTGTCTGGCTGGCCTATTCACCATTTCTGACCCTCACCTTGGGTCCCATGGTCATGGTACACTTTCCCCAGTGGTCCCCATATCGTGAACCCTCCCTGGGAGGTGGACGCCAAGCCTCTGCTCCATGCCCACAACAAAGAGCAATCCCAGTCATCAAGGTTGAGGTGTCCCACAGGATAGTGACAACACACCCCTGGGCTCAGGGCAGGTAGGATCAAGATTTGGGGAAATAGGCAGATGATTGTTAAAGCTATGGGTCCTCAGGAGATTTCCGGAGAGGATTTATAGTGAGGAAAGAAGAAGAAAAAGACTGAAAAAGGAATGAGGATAAGACTGAAAAATGCTATAAAGAAGTAGTATGTAAATGAAGGGAAACTTTGAAAAGAGGTCTTTAGTAAGAGAGGGCTATTACAGAAGTGGAGGATAGAGGTGAAGGAAGGGAGGCGGGCGGTTGAACGAATGCTCCGCAGAATTGGGGAGAGCGAGAACAGAAGAGTCTTTGGTGGATCTGGCAACTGGGAAATCGCATGGAACCCGTACAAGAACAGTTTCGGTCCACTTGTAGAGCTGGAGTGTGGAAATGAGTAGACTGTTCTCTAATGTTAATGAAGGAAACAGATATTGTCGTTCACTCTTCTGCCTTTGAGCAGCCCAAAGCACAAACCAACCCACAGAGTTAAGAACCGATATCAGTTCCTGATTTCACATAAGTCTAGTAGGCGATGCTTTGGCGGCGTTTATAGCCAAGCCTAGGAAATTGCTACATGAAAAAAAAGGGGGGACCATGGGGGATCAAAGTTTGAGAAGTGCCGGGCATGGTGGCGCACGCTTGTAATCCCAGTACTTTGGGAGGCAGAGACCGGAGGATCTGGGTTCGCGGCCAGCCTCAGCTCTCTCTATCTCTCTCTCTCCCTGTCTCTCTCTCTCTCTCTCTCTCTCTCTCTCTCTCTCTCTCTCTCCTTAGTGAGGCCCTCCACAACTTCGAGAGACCCAGTTTCAAAATAAAGTATATAAAAAAAATAGGACCGGGGGTGTAGCGCGGAGGTAGAACACCCCTGGGTTCAATCCCCGGTACCGCAAACAAAAAAAAAAATTTTGAGAAGTGCGGTGAGTTATGGCTTCCTCTTCTATTATTACACTATTTCTCTGAGAAATTCTAGCACTTTTGATTTACCTCAGTGTGTCTCAAGATTTACAAAATCACACCACTTTTCTCACATAACACTTATTCTGCCGAGAATAATGTTCTCAAAGAACAATTGCAATCCATGGACATAATTATGAAAATGACTGTTAAGTGATTCCAGTGTTTATCTGCTCTATTTTTTATGTATGAGACCAGGTATTGCCTCTATTTTTTAATCCTTAAGGAAAATGCAGGACAGGTGGCTACTAGTTTGTCCACGAGGATCCTTGATGTACTTTTGAGTCTAGGGCTAAAAATCACATTGTCTTCTCTGAACTTAAGTTTTTCAGTTTAAAAATGGCTAAATATTTCCAGTTTAGGGACATTTAGCCATCGTTGCCACTCTCTTGAGTGCTACTGTCCTCCACGTGGGGGAACACATGACTCTGGGTGGCCTGGGGTGGGAAGGAGGCTTACCATCCAGCCGGAAGGGCACGAGCATTCTCCGGTGACATGATGACACACTCCTCCGTTTTGGCAGGGGCACCTCTGCTCACACTGTGGACCATGTTTGCCAGGGGGACAAAGATCCTCGCAGCTGAGAGATTAAAGTGCAACAAAGGACACAGTTATTCACCCACTCACGTGATCCTCAGGTTCACAGACACAACAGCACCCAGGACCCTAAAACAGACAAGCTTTCCTTATTCTGTGATTATTCACTAATTAACATCAAGAGCATTGATCATATGGGCTGTTAAGTGTCATTGAGGGGCCACCCGGTCTTTCCCTTTGTTTGGGGGTACTTCCTAATGGAACCATTTCAGTTGGAGAAAAATCTGTCCTGCCTGAGCATACCTGGAAGAGAAATGACCCAACATGCACTGGGGCCAGGAAAATTCCCGGTAACTCTCCAGAGCGCCTGTGCTACAGAGAAGTCGACTTTGGTTTGTGTGTTTGTTCTAACCTTGAAGAACATGGAAATGTTTGTACATCACCCTCTTAGCGCACATATTCTTCATAATCAATTTTCAGCATTCTCTTCTCCAGACTGACAAGTCTCCATTCCTGGACCCCACGTGCCATGTGGGCCTTCTTCTCCAGCCTTGGTTTTGCTCTCCTGTGAAATCGCCCCGAGTTTCCCATACCCCTATTCAATTGGCCTTGATGAAAACCCATACAGGCAATATTAACAAATAGTTTGAGCCAATCATCCATTCTTCTGAAAATCAGGGCTTTCCAGGCTAAGGCTGGTTTTTCTTTAGCTCCACTCATAAGCATGAACACTGTCGGCAGGAACTTAGCCCTAATCAGCTGCATTTTTTCCCCCTAAGTTTTAGTTCTGTGATTTACAAGTGTAATTTTCTCAGTAAGGGAACAAAATTATTCTCTCTCACTTTTTTTTTGGAAAATTCTGCCTCTTATTCTGTTTGCTAATAGAAGCCAACCCAAGAATGCCCTTCCCACTTAATAAAGGATATAATGGAAGCTAAGTGGTTGCTTCAGTATTCTCCAGAAAAAAGAAGTTAAAGTATTTGTGTGCACTTATCCTACACAGATGTGATAATGCCCCTTTATATTCACAAAGCAGCGCATGTATCCATGGGCATTAGCTAACACTGTTTATCTTTTATTATGGACTATTTGTAATATCTTCCTCCTTTCCTCTTTTCTAAGGCACTGAACCTACCCGGCTTTATCCAGTGGATTAATTGTGACAAAGAGCAGAACAATCTTGAACACTAACAGCCAGCAGCATAAAGCAAACGTAATTGGGGGAGAGTCGAGCAGAAATGCCAATCTGCCACAGCAACCCCCAAATACTGCCAATCACGCAGCATCCTAATTCTCTCTAGTGTGTGTGTGTGTGTGTGTGTGTGTGTGTGTGTGTGTGTGTTACTAGGGATTGAATCCAGGTGCATTCTACCTCTGAGCTCCACCCCCAGCCCGATTTTTTATTTATTTTGAAACAGGGTCTCACTAAGTTGCAGAGGGCCTCACAAGTTGCTGAGGCTGGCTGCGAACCTGTGATCCTCCTGTCTCAGCTTCCCAAGTACTGGGATGACAAGCGTGCGCCACCACGCCCGGCTTAATTCTCTCTACCTTTGCCTCACCTCACCAGAAGCCTGGGAGCCAGCCCTTAGACTCTGGCTGAGCTCTGACATTCAAAGACCAAATAGCAGGACGAGCTAGCGGCCATCACCGCCCATCTCCTTATCTGTGCCTGTGTCCAGACCCATCAGCAGCTCTTCAGGCAGCAATAGCAGCCAAAGTGTAGGAATGGAGAGGGCGGGCAGACTCTGCCACGTGGCTTGGTGGCCCATCACTTACAAGGCTCCAGTGTATCCCGGCGGGCAACGGCATTCCCCAGTGACATGGTCACAGGTGGCTCCGTTCTGGCACTGGCATCTTTGGTGACAGTCATTGCCGTAGGTGCCCTGCTCACAGCGGTCCTCACAGCGCCAGCCCCGGAAGCCCGCAGCGCAGTGGCAAGCCCCCGTGATGGGGTTGCACAGAGCCCCGTTTTTGCACTGGCACCGGCTGCTGCAGTGAGGCCCCCAGTGATCGCCGTCGCAGGCTGAGGGCGGGGAGAGAAGCAGAAGAGGGCATCAGAGAATGGGTGTGGACCGTGGCAAGCTCTTCAGAGGCAGCTTTCCTCTCCCCTTGGAGAGAATGACAGGCTGGCCCTTTATCGCCAGTCCTTAGCTGGACATCGGGGACCAGACATCGACCATGGCAAGGTTGCACAAACATGCTCAGCAAAACCGGGCCACATCTCATCACTCCATTGCTTAAGCGTTACCACATTTTCCAGCTCCGGGTCTTCGCTCAGCCTATTTCCTGCTCTCAAAGCACGGAGTTTGATGTGGCTAAAGTAATGAATGGGTGAGCCAAGGATGCAGCAAGGGGTACAGCAGGGCGAGGAGGCTGGCCAGGCAGCTGGGAATGATCAGCTCATGCAGTGACTTTTATGCATGTGAAGGGGTTTGTATTGCATCTTGTGGACGAGCGATTGGCATTAAAGACTTTAGGCAAGGAGAGATGGTGCTGATTTGCTTCCTACTAAGTGTGAGAAAGGGGCGGGAAGGGACCGATGATGAGAAGCAGAGAGATGGAGCAGGAAGAAGTGCAATAGTTCATATCAGTGAGGGAGAGATTCTAGTCAGTGAGAGTAAAGAAAGAGAGGGGGCCAGGAGCAGGGCTACTGGGGAGTCGACTGACCCGCTGAAGGCTGGGTTCCTCTAAGGAAGAAACTGCTCATCTGCTTTCAAGAGATCAGTCAAAATATGTGTGACTGACACAATGGAATTCTACTCAGCAATAATGAACAACAAAAACCATCATTTGCAGGAAAATGAATGGACCTGGAGAACATTATGTTAGTGAGATTAGCCAGCCACAGAAAGTGAAGAGTCATATGTTTTCTCTCATATGTGGAAGCTAATAGGGATACAAGAGGAACTTTAGATAGACAATGGAAGAGAAACCCCAGGGGAGCAAGGGTTGTGGTCTAGGGGAGTGTGGGGGAGAGGGGGAATTAATGAAGGAATCACTTCCATGGGCACTGTGTACATACGTGAGAATACCAATGTCAATTTCAATATTATGTATGAGGAAGGGGGAGAGTGGGGAGGGAGCTGGGGGAACTCACCAAGTGCTGTATGCATGATTGTCACTATCACTATTTATTACATTATGATGTGAGCCTATGAGACTATAATGCACCAATAAAAGTATAAAAAAGTGTGCCTGAGAAATACCAATTGCCTCCCAAAGGAAGACAGGGGGAAAGAATGTACT